>PVIH01019700.1:0-13474 GCA_004025045.1 Sigmodon hispidus
ATCTTATCCGCGCATACTATTTGAGGAGTTAAGTTATAAATAGATTGCACGGTGGTATACAGTCTCAGAAGTTGGCAACATCTTGTCACAGGGTGGGGAGGGAATGACATTTTCTTTTGTAGTGCAGCCCATGCTCCCTGTAAAGAAACCCTCGTCCATGCTTCTGTGAGCAGCCGCAGCTAGACTCAGTGGATCACAAAAGCAAGTTATGAGAGTAGAAATGGGGACTAGTTAGAATGACGAATGAGAAATGTACACACACACACACACACACACACACACACACACACACACACCCCAGTTGGATCCTTTCAGGAACAAGTGGAGCCAGGCCAAGGCTGCCCAAACCTATCCAAGAAACATCCTGGCCTCTGCTAAAGAACCCAGACAGAGGTCTGCAACCCCAACTAGGAGTGTGTGTTTAGAACTGAGGCTGACCTAATCTGGGCTCCCCAACTCCAAGGAGGAGGTAACCTGAGAATCTAGAGTGGCAGACATCAGACCAGAGCCCCTACTAGCTAGATGTCAGTATCACACAAGCACACTTCAAAATCGGAGGCACACAACCTTGTGCTCACTCACTTGCTGTTAGGAATCTGACATATTGACTTTCAATGCTCAGGTAAGGGTCTCAAGAGCATCCCTGTTTTCTAGATCCACCCAGTTGAGGGAACCCAGAGTATTGCGACAAGAAGGGAGGGTCAGTGAGCTGGCTCATCATGAAAAAACACTGTCAAATCCTCACAACCAGAATTCAGTCCCCCAGGACCCCCAAGGAGAGAACTGACTTCCACAGGGTGTCATCTGGCCTCCACAAATTGTCTTCTGGCCTCCACACATGTAATGTCTAAACGTCTTTCTCTCTTCTCTCTCTCTCTCTCTCTCTCTCTCTCTCACACACACACACACACACACACACACACTTTACATACAAACTGTGTGGTAGAAAATCCCAGGCAAAGAAGGAAAGACAAATTGTTTTAATCCTGACTGAGGAGCCAATAAGTTTTGCCCTCCTGACTCACACTCTTCGGGGAGGTTAGGGCTATGGGTAGAGTTAACCATGGCTGGTGCAGCCCAGAAGGATGTGAGATCCAAGGGAAAGAAAGATGGGCTGTGGAGTAATCATAGATCCAATAAGAGTGATTCTGCATATGCTTCTTTCTTCCTCTTTATCCTTGTATTCTTCTTCTTCCTACTAGGAGCTCATTTCTATTACTAAAGGGAGAGTTCATATTTTGAGTCTTTTTTTATTTAAAAGTTATTATTGTTATTACTATTATTTACATTTTGATCCAAGTGTGGTAGTGTATGACTGTAATTTCACTCATGACTTAGAAGAGGGAAACAGAAGTATCAGGAAATCAAGGTCACCCCTAGCTTCATAGCAAATTGGAGGCAAGCCTGGGCTACATGAGATTCAGTTTTATCTCCCATCCCAAAAAGGGGATAAAAGAGAAAAACATGCTATTCTTTTCCATCCTGGCTCTGTGAGCAGTCCAGACAGTGTATACCTGGATCCCGAATGTACTGAGTATCAGCAAGGCCTGATATTAATAAAAAGGCCATCATCCTGTGCCCCAGTCTGGTGTAGGATGGACATGCAGGCTAGCAGGGCTCTTCATAAGTGGAAGCATCAAAAGATTTTTGCATGAACTGGGTATGATGTCATATGCCTGTAATCTCAGCACTTGGTGCCGAAGTAGGAGTACTGTCACAAGCCCAGGTCCAGCTTGGCCTAGGGAATGAGACCTCACTTAAACTCTCCTACTTTCAAAAACAAAAACAACAAATCTTCAAGTTGTTTGAGGAATGCCTTGTTATTTATAAGTGGGATCTCACCCACCAGCTGCTCCCAAACCTTAAATGCAGTTGCAGGCCCGGGTTCTGCCATTTACAAGATGCTGTATCCTCACATGTACATTGGATATAATGACACTCTTTGTCTGCAGGGTGTGTTCATGTGGAGGACACAGCTGAAGTCATGGGTGCTGTGGAATAATCCTTTTGTACACTGTGAAGTTTTGTCATTTTTGATTGGTTTAATAAAGAAACTGACCGGCCAATAGCTGAACAGGATAAAGTTAGGCAGGAAAGCCAAATTGAGAATGCTGGTAAGGAGAAGGACTGAGTCAGAGGAGTTGTCAGCCAGAGATGCAGAGGGAGCAGATGAGCATGTCATGCTAATAACGGTACCACCACATGGCAGAGCATAAATAACAAATGTGAGTTAACTTAAAATGTAAGAGCTAGTTAGTAATAACCCTTACTTAGCTATTTGGCCAAGCATCTGCCATTTAATGTAAGCCTCTGAGTGATTATTTGAGACTGGGCTGTTGGTACAGGAAATATTCATTTATATATAGGAAAACAGCTTTGACCTAGATCAGAATGAGCAGTTTGGAGTCAATAGGAGAAGAGCTGACTTAGATCAACAGAGGCATAGTTAGAGGTACCCTAGCTGCCTAGGATAGCCTGGTAGAGTAAGTGATTAAGCTACGATAGAATCCATGGGCCTCGTATGTGAGGTCATCTCTACAGCTTTCTGGTAGGGTCAAATGCCTTTTTTTAAAATAAAAAATTCTAAATAATTTATTTTTATTATGAATAAAGTCACATTTTCTATCCGTGTATATCCTTGTTCAAGGTCCCTTCCCCCTCCCACCCCCTCCAGTCACTCTCTCTTCTCCACATCTCCCCATCTCCTCCCCAGCAAGGGCAGGAGGTGCCAAGGTCCCAATATGGCTTAGTTCAGCATCCATTCCTGGCAGATCTTGTTTCCTCACCCCAACATCAAGACTGAGTCAGGTGTTCCTCTAGAGGGAGTGGGATCCAAGGTGCCAGTCCAAGGTGTTTTAGATCCCAAGCTGTTGAGTGGTTGTGGTTTGCAGCTTGGACATGCTTTGCTTTTTGCTTTTTTGTTTAGAGACCTGTCTAATCACAGGAACTCTGAGGTTATACCACTGAGTTTACTGCCACACTGTTTATTCTTACCCACACACTATCATCACAGCAATGAGTTGCCATTTCAAGAGACACAAGGCTGACATTTGTGTAATGTATCCAAGTAGTGGCCTGTATGGTCTCAAATGATTCTCACAACTTGGCTTAATTTATCATCACATTGTTTATCTTATACATGATGGCTAGACAGTGTTTGATTTACTTTTCTACTATACTAATTTAATAAAGATGGACATTCTTTTTTGTGTGTGACATTGGGGATTGATCCCAGCCCTTTAAAGCATGCTAGGCAAAGCACTAGGAATACTGAATTACATCCCTACCCCCTAGCATTCTTGCCCGTACATTGAAATCTAGGAGAAATACAGGAATCTTCATGCATTAAAATTTCTTGTAGTAGAAAAAAAAATCTGAAAACAACCTAATCATATATCAATGGGAAATGCATAAATTGATTTGTTATCTCAACGCCCAGGGTTACAACTGTTGTATGAGGTTTCTGGCCCAGACTTTCTGGGCCTGGACCGGAGATTTGACTGGCAATCTCACAGTCCAGCAGAAACACTCACAGTCACACAGATACACACAGATGCTTACGTTCATTTTCTGATAATTGACCTAGGGCCCAGGCATATAACTTGCTAACTCCTTCATCAGAAATCAACCCATCTTGTTCAGCCGTGTGGCTTGGCACTTTTTCTCAGCAGCATTTCCTCTGCAGCTCCTGGCAGCTCTAGCAACTCTGTGGCATCTCTGTCTGGCATCTGTCTCTGCTCTGAGATGTTCCTGAGGTTTTTTTTTTTAGCTTAGTAGCCCCTCCCACACTTCCCGCCTGCCTTTTGGCCAGTCAGCTTTTATTAAACCCATAGGCAGAACAAATGTTTACAAAATTACCAGCGTAATCCCACTACATACAACAGAGCCAGAAAAAAATCTAGATGCAAAAGAGCCAATGCGGTAAGATGCTCTACAAAAAGCTTTGAGAAAAATAAATTGCTTAGAAGTAAACAAAAACTAATATCTAGTCATACAAACACCTACAGCAAAAAGTTTTAGTGAAAACAAGAATTCTTATGTGCTTGATTGGAGAAAATTTAAAATAAATACATATTGAGTACAACTGGAAGGGATGAGAGGGAGGAATTTTGGGATGGATATGATCATGATACATTCTTTACCTGTATAAGATTATTAAATAATAAAGAGGATTTTTTGTTTACAAAAGGAGAAAGTGAGTGAACAAATATATTAAAGTCTCCATTGTGTTTCCTCTTTGTCATCACACTTTCTTCTTGACCCAAAGCCTCTGCAGCCCTTTACCACTCTGCTTCTGTCTTTTCAAGAAAGGAATACAAATTAAATAATACCACTTTCTTACCTTTTGAGACTCTTTCTCTTGGCACAATTTCACTGAGTTTCTTTTTCTATTGAGTTTCATCCAAGTTGTCAAACATATCAATATTTCATTCTTTTTAATTATACTACATGCATGTGGTTTGTTTATTCAGTTACCACTGAAGAACATTTTGGTTGTTTCCAGCTCAAAGTAGTTATTAATAGAGCTCCCATAAACATTTGCGCATGACGTTTGAGATGTTCAGTTGTGCTGATGCTACTTGTAAATACTTTCCTGTAAGCAGAATATTTTGCCTGCCATCCAACTCATAACCACAGAGAGACTACTTATTAATTATAAATGATTAGCTCATAGCTTAGGCTTGTTACTACATTGCTCTTATAACTTAAATTAGACCATATTTCTTATCTACACTCTACCATGTGACAGTACCTTTATGCACATGGCATGTTTATTTTGCTTCTCCCTACATCCCCTGATGACTCCATCCTTCTTCTTCCCAGAGTTCTCTCATCTGGCTTTCCTGCCTATAACTCCTCCTGTCTAACTATTGGCCATTCAGCTCTTTATTAAACCATCTTCAATAGTATAAAAACAATTGATTCACAACATTTTTCCCTTTTTCTAATTAAAAAGGAAAGCCTTAACTTTAACATAGTACAACTACATACAATAAAACAGTCATCAAGTAAGAATTACAGTTACAATACCCAGTCCATTTGTATTTTGCAATTTTAGAGAAAATATTATATTATTTATCTTATCTTTGTGAGTCTAAACTTTTATACCTAATTTATTTTTTATCAAAACTAAGGAAAACTATAAGTTTAATCCCATCAAAGACCCCAGAAGAATGTAATTTTACCTAATGACAAAAACATCTGGTTGCTTGAACAGTCACTAAAGTTTCTCTGCAACTATTGGGACATTCTGTTTATAGGCCTAGAGTTATGTGATAGACATTTCTAAGAAGCAGGAAATTTTGAAGAACTGTCCTACCTTGTCTTGTCGAAGTTTGGCAGTCACTTTCTTTTGTATTCTGTTTGTCAAATTTGGACAATGTATTGTCAGCAATTGAGGCAAGGACAATTTCTTTGCCCAAATGCCTAGCTTTTGCTCTAAGGAAAACTCCACATATAGTTTCTTTGATGCCCATCATCTTCTCTGAAGTAGATTGGTGCTGCCAGGAGCAGATGTGTCCCACTTTCGTGAAAAGCCTATGTTATTAAAACATTTTAAATGCCATATTCTGTAGATCTTTGAAGTGTTTGAAGACCATCTATCCAGCTAAAATACATCTCTATATGATATTGAAAAGATACCTAATGTGACTAATTTATTAATATCCTAAATAGATTTTAAAGACTAAAACTTTACACCACCTTTTAAGGTGCAATACCTTAGTTAAGAATAGAAACATATATAGAGTAGGTTCTAACAAAATAACCTTAAATTTTTATCAATATACAAAAATCCATTCCAATGTAAAAGATTTGAGACTAGTGGTTGTTCAAAAGTAGATGCAACAATCCACCCCTTTATCCTATCATTTCTATACTGTATTCTTCTTTTTCCCTTCAGAATGAGATCCCTGAATCTAAGCCTTTGTTTAGCTTTTTTTCCTGAACCATTACCAATAATAACTCTTAACCAATCTTCTCTAAATGATAACAAACATTCATAACCCACAAAATAACCAAAATCCTCATGCCCCACGTTTAAGAAATGTGGATGTCATAGACTGCTTCCTATTGTCTGGGGGTGATGGTATCTTTAGGGGACCCTGAGAAAATCAGGATAATCATCAAGTCTTGGATGGAGTAGTCTGTAAGGCTGGACCATCTTAGCCTGCAACCTTGAAGCTGTTCTGGATGCATAACTCTGAAGAAACTGTAACAGAGGTATTCTGAGATGCTGGCTCACCTGGGTCATTTGTTTTCATAGATTTCTGAAAATATATAAATGGGTCATTTGTTTTCATTGATTTCTGAAAATACATAAACTTTCTATGGTAACATACATATCTGCATTACTACAAGTATAGAGCGTGTGTTGTACACAAGTCAACCAAAGATGATTTTTTTTTTGTTTTATGTTTGATCAGGTAAAATATCTATCACCTGTCCTGCAGGTTTTTATTTTTTCAGGTTTATTTCTTTAGATCTGTAGTCAAGATTTTCAGGGGCTCTCCCCTGATCAAACCTGATCTTTTGAATCCTGAATGAATCCATGGTTTTTTGTTTTCTGTGGGAGCAAAAACATAACCTTTCCCCCAAAGCAACATACCTTTGACTTCTAATTTCTTTTTTAAAAAATATTTATTTATTTCTATTTTATGTGAATTGGTGTTTCGCCTGCATGTATAACTGTGTAAGGGCGTCAGATCTTGGAATTACAGACAGTTGTTAGCTGCCATGTGGATGCTGGGAATCGAACTCAGGTCCTCCAGTAGAACAGTCAGTGCTCTTAACCGCTGAGCCATCTCTCCAGACTGATTTCTATATTTTCAAGTCAAGATACTTTTTAAAAATATGGGTTGTTTTGATCCAGCAGCCTCCATAATCCAATGTTCCTTAGCAGCTGTCCTTTACTCATCAGCAATCAAAAAATTTAAAGTCAATACAACATCATATAGGATTCAGACTTTCTGTATATTTTCTATTTTATATGGCTTTTTAAAAATTTTGCTTTCTTCTTTAAAGATTTTATTTTATTATTTTAAAACTATTCTGTTTTCAATTACTGTCTCTACTTTTTTACTTTCCTTCTCAAGACTGTGTACATTTTTAAACACACTGTAACCTGTTTAGAGGTTTCTTGTATCTGTATCTGTTTTGACAGAGCATCTGCAGTGTTCTCTTACCACATGAGACAAATCTTAAAATGCTGTGTTAGCCAGTAGCACACCTCAGCTTAGCACAGGCACTGGCAGCTGGCTCCCTCCACCCCACTGGGTTTCCTAAGAGCCTAGCTTTGTGGCAGAAGTACCAATGGGAGTCATATTTATTATCCCAGCTCTGGGAAGCTTCTGGATACAAGCTGCTATAGGTATTTCTATATAGTTTCATGCCACTGAGTAGCATGCTACCCACTGCTCATGAACCCCATTTAAGTGCTTGGTAGCAGGGCCTCTTCAAAGATCCATGAGTCTGTCTGCCACTTTGAGCCAACCCAAGCGACCCCTAGGTAGCATTGTTTGACTATGTGCCCCAAACCTTTTAAAAAAGCTTTTTCAGACCTTATGTGGATGTAGGTATGAAACACTGGGTGCCATTTGTAGGCAGAATATTTTGTCCTACCAGCTAACTCAGAAATAATCATGGAGAGACTTATTATTCATTATAAATGATTGGCCCATAGCTTAGGCTTGATACTAACTAGCTCTTACCACTTAAATTAGCCCATATTTTTTATCTACCCTCTACCACATGATAGTACCATTTTTCAACACAGCATGTTTATTTTGCTTCTCCCTACATCTCCTGACAATTTTACCCTTTTTATTTCTAGAGTTCTCTCTGTCTGGTTCTCCTGCCTATACCTCCTCCTGTCTAGCTATTGGCCATTTAGCTCTTTATTAAACCAGCGAGAGCAACACATCTTCATATTGTACAAAATGATTATTCCATAACACTTTCCTTTTTCTACCAAATTGCCCACAGAAATGCACTTAAATGATTTCTCCAAGAAGTATATCTATCTCCGTGTCAACATCACATTTTTTTGTTTACTGTGTGCTATGATTTGCATTTTAAACATATTCTTTAAAAATTTATTTATTTTGATGTGTGTGCATGAGCATCTGTGTGAATGAATGCTAACTATATGCAAGTATCCTAGGAGGTCAAATAGGGGTGCTGGATCTCTTAGAAGTATAGTTACAGATGTTTGTTAGACATCTGATATAGGTGCTGGGACCCAAACTCAGGTCCTTTGCAAGAGCAGCAATTGTTATTAACTATTAATCCATCTCTCCAGCCCAATGTTTGAATTTTAAATGTCCCCCAAACTCTTGAAAGTTTTGCCTATAGCTAGTGTATGTATATGCATGTATGTACACATACAAGAATTTTAGGTCAGAGGTATACATGGGGTATTTTCTTCATTGACTTTATTCTTTAAGGCAGGATTTATCACTAAATCAGAAGCTAGCTGTCTTGACTGAGTTGGTTGGTCAGTGAACTTCCAGGATCTGTTACTATCTCCCCAATGCTGGGTTTGCAGACTCAGGCAGCAATGTCTGGCTTTTCACATAGGTTCTAGGGATTTGAACTCAGGTCTTCATGCTTTCAGAGCAAGTGTTCTTACCCACTGAGACACCTCCCAGCCCCCATACTCTTATTTTATTTTGGTGGGGAATGCAGGTGTGTATGTGGTGTGTGTGTGTGTGTGTGTGTGTGTGTGTGTGTGTGTAGGTCAAAGGTCAACCTCAAACATTTTACCTCAGAAGCTGAATATCTTGTTTGTTAGAAAGGATCTTCATCACTTGTGATCAGAAGTTTTTATCCCACCCTAAACTCCCAAATATACAGCAGCTGTTTCCCAAGTAATTGACTCAGAGGTTTAATATTATAGTAACTGCTGGTTCAGTAGATCAAACATATTACTATCTAGCTCTCACACTTAAATTAACTCATAATTCTTATCTATGTTTAGCTGTGTGACTTGGTACTTTTTCTCAGTCCAGCATTCTCATCTTGCTTCCTCTGTGTCTGGCTGGTGACTGCTTCTCTGCCTTTCCTCTTCCCAGAATTCTCTTAGTCTGGTAGCTCTGCTTATACTTCTTGCCTAGTTACTGGCCAATCAGCCTTTTATTAAACCAATACAAGTGACAAATCTTTACAGTGTACAAGAGGATTAGACCACAGCACTTCCTTATTTTCTTTTTAAACCAAGAACCCTGAATCTAATCTCTTTCATTTACTTCTTTTCTGACTATTATTCATAACAACTTGTAACAGACATTCTAAACAAAGACAAACATTCATAATCTATTTTTTTAAGAATGTGGACATAGTTCTCTAGAGTACTTCCTGTTGATAAAGGGTGATAGTAATCTTATGGAGACCCCTCAAAAATTTAGGATTATGGTCAAGTCCTGATTGGAGTAGTCTGTGAGGATGAATCCTCTTAGCCAGCAGCCTTGTCTGAAAAAAAGGATGAAGATATGATAGGACAAAAGGGTAGATCATGGAGTCTACTCTGAAAAAATATTTTGAAATAATAGGATAAAAGACTATATTATTGAATCTACTCTGAAAAGAAAAAAGAAAAATATGGATATGCTAGGATAAAAGGGCAGATTCTTGAATCTATTTTTAAAAAGCAACTTCCAGTTTTAAATATTTTACATTGGCCTAGATCTTTGTATATTGTATACAAATCATATATATTGTTGCAAATTTAAGATTTAATTTTGTTAGAACATACTGTACATATATTTCTACTCTTGTTCAAGGTATTATACCTATGTAGCTAATTTAACAATGTAATACAAATTTCTAGTCCTTGAAATTATAATTATCGACTAATTAGAATATAAAGAAATGTAAGTTAGTCATTACAATCAAACATAGTCATATTAGATATGTTTTCAAAGTGAAACAGAGATATATTTTAGGTAGACAGGTCATCTTCAAACACTTCAGAGATCTACAGAATATGACATTTAAGATAGTTTAATAACAGTTTTTTTATGACAATGAGATATGTCTGTTCCTGGAAATATCAGTTTACTTCAGAGAAGATGATGGGCATTGAAGAAACTTCATATGGGGTTTACTTTCTTTGTGGCAAGTTAGCCACTGAGCAAGAACTCAACTGCTGACATTATTCTGTCCAAAATAGACAAGCAAAACATAAAATAACGGACTGCTAAATTTTATCAAGAAAAGAAATGATCTGACATCCCTTCAGAAACTTCTGCTTCACAGATAAGTCTATCAGATATGCTAGGCCTGTAGGCTGAAGATGGATAACCCAAAGCTGCAGAGGAACCTTGGGTGACTATTTAGGTGCCAGTTGTTTCAGTCATTTCTCATATTTTTTGGAAGTTGCTTGCTTGCATTTTCTGCTTACTCAGTTGATATTATTTCTTTCTCTGGTCTCTGATGGAGTTGAAGACTAGATAGTTATAGTTTTCTTATTTAAATATTCAAAAAAGAAACTCACTTAAAAGGTTTATAAAGTGTATAAGTTTGAGAGACATCAAAAGATCATTTTTTGGTTGGTAATACAAGTTAGGATAGAAAGTGAATTAGGTATAACACTTTGGACTCATCAAAATAGGATAAATGTAGTATTTTCTTTGAATTTGTCAAATGTTAATAGACTAGATATTATTGATGTAATTATTACCTGTATATATTATATGTATATTGTACTTATTGTATATAATTTTTTATATTAACTTTTTTTAAATTTTTGACAAAAAAAGGGAAATGCGGTGAGTGGTTATATATTGTGTATCAACGATTGCCTGAAGATTAGAGGACAGAGCCAGTCAGAAAGTTAGCCATAGAGGCCAGGGAGTAGTGTCACACATCTTTAACCCTAGCACTCTGGGAGGTAGAGACAGAGCTCCATCTGGATCTCTCAGTGTTCAGCTCAAGGACACACTGTGCTACATGAGATTAATCCAGTTCAAAAGAGAAGCAGCCAGGTGGTGGTGGCACACACCTTTAATCTCAGCACTTGGGATCCCTTGCCTCTGCTGCCATTACCTGGGAAGTACACAAGCTTTTAACCTCAGCACTAGGAAGGTTGAAATTTGACCATGATATGGTTGGGCAGAGAAAGGAATTTAAATTGGGAGAAGATAGTGTTCAACCCCCTTTCACTTCAGCCTGTGCTTTCCTTCACTTTTCCTCTTCAAGCTGAGGATTTGTGGAGACAGGTGAGAAGTGGCTCTGGCTTGTTCCTCTCTCTTGTTGATCTTTTGGCATTTGCCCCACTATATGGCTCTGGGATTTTATAATACCAATTAGGATTCATGCAATAATCACTGGCACATGAGGATCAGCAATTAGACTATGCTGGCTGGCTAGTGAGCCCCAGGAATCCTTCTGTTTGCACCTCCTCAGCAATGGGATTATAAGTACATGCCAACATGTATAGTTTTTTAATACTGAGATCATCCTCAACCTTAAGCTTGTGTGGCAAAAAGTTTACCAACTGAGTGTAGCCAGAAGTTTTGGGGCCCAGCCTAGCCCCAAGGTCTGGATTTGCAATCCCAAAGTTGCTTAGTCTCAAATAATCACACAAAGGCTTATATTAATTACAAACCTTTTGGCCTATGGCTCAGGCTTATTACTAACTAGCTCTTATAACTTAACCTATTTTTATAGTCTATTGTATTGCTACGTGGCTCTGTGGCTTTACTTGTGTTTTATTACATCTTGTTCTCTGGGCTGTGGCCTGCAGCATACGTCTGACTCCGCCCTTCTTCTTTATCTCTGTTTGGATTTCCCACCTGCCTCCAAGATTCCTTGCCATAGGCGAAAATCCTGTTAACAAATGACAATAAAGCAATTCACAGCAGACATCCCACATCAACTGAGCTATCTCCTCAGCTCTCTATTTCAAAACATTTACCAAATTTATTGAAATACAGGGGATGTAAATGATGCAGAAATGAAAAGTATTAAAAGCAGGATATGGTGGTATTTGGGAGGCTAAGGCAGGGAAATCATGGGCTGAAGACTAGTCTGGGATATAGTGATATTTTGAGGTCACTCTGAGCTAAGATGAGCCTCCTCAAGAAAAATCACTTCCATAGAAATCTGCATATAACAAAAGTGAATATAAATTTTCCAACTCTATGGACATGTTCAGTTAAAGACATATTTACTCCTTTTTAGTTTACACAGACAACCTACACATACATCATGTCAGTTCTGGCAACAAAGCAACCCCCCTGAGATGCTAAAACTTGTCTCAAGTTGAAAAAAATACTGTGGAATATGTTTCAATAATAGTGTTCAATCTACCCAAGTAGCTTTTTTTTTTTACTTTATTATTTATTTATTTATTTGCCTTGGTGTTTGCCTGGAACTGGAACTACAGACAGTTGTTAGCTGCCATGTGGGTGCTGGGAATCGAACCCGGGTCCTCTGGAAGACCAGAGGGTGCTCTTAACTGCTGAGCCATCTCTCCAGCCCCCCAAGTAGTTTTTTAAGACAGGATTTTTCTTTCATGCCCAGGCTTGCTTCCAACTTAATGGGCTAATGTGATCCTCATGCTTTAGTGTCCTAAATAGTTGAAATTACAAGTGCCTACTACCATAATCAGAAAGCTCCTAGTTTAATGGCATGATTTTATCATGTTCAAAGTGTAACTGGGCCCCAGACTTAGTAGGCCCCAGAGCAACTGACTCCATGAGGGAAATATCATATAGGCTGTAAAACTCAGCATGTAGACAGCACAACCTGTCAAAACTAAAACAAAGACTTAATCCATCAAAGTCCATATTTCTGGGAAAGTCTCTAAATGTACTAACCTTGTTTTTCTGCTTCTATAGTTCTGTTTCTGGCTAACTGTTCTTGCTAACTGAAGTATGTTAACCCAGGACATGGTTCTTGTGCTTAAAACTCACCCTGAGAAAGGCTCAACTTTGAACTTGATAGAAAAGAAAGTGGGAAATGCACTTCTACGAATTGGCACAGGCAACCACTTCCTAAATATAACACCAATGGCACAGACACTAAGACCAACAATCAATAAGTGGGATCTCCTGAAGCTAAGAAGCTTTTGTAAAGCCAAGGAGACTGTCAATAGGACAAAACGATAGCCTACAGAATGGGAAAAGATTTTCACCAACCCTACAAGTGATAGAGGACTGATCTCTAAGATATATAAAGAGCTCAAGAATCTAGAGCCCAAAACCTTGAATAACCCAATCAAAAAATGGGGTATAGATCTAAAAAGGGAATTCTCAGCAGAGGAATTACGAATGGCTGAAAGGCACCTGAAAAAGTGCTCATCATCTTTAGCCATCAGAGAAATGCAAATCAAAACAACTTTGAGATACCACCTAACACCTGTTAGATTGGCTAAGATAAAAGGCACAGATGACAGCCTATGTTGAAGAGGATGTGGATCAAGAGGAACACGCCTCCATTGTTGGTGGGAGTGTAAGCTTGTTCAGCCACTTTG
>PVIH01019700.1:13574-34700 GCA_004025045.1 Sigmodon hispidus
TGAGAATCAATCTCCCCAAGGACCCAGCAATACCACTTCTGGGTGTATACCCTAAAGATGCACAGTCACACTCCAAAGGTATTAGCTCAACTATGTTCATAGCAGCATTATTTGTAATAGCAAGAACCTGGAAACAACCTAGATGTCCCTCAACTGAAGAATGGATTAACAAACTGTGGTACATCTACACAATGGAATATTACTCAGCAGTAAGAAAAAATGATATCCTAAAATTCGCAGGCAAATGGATGGATTTGGAGAATATCCTTCTGAGCGAGGTATCACAAACCCAGAAAGATAAGCAGGGGATGTACTCACTCATTAGTGGTCTCTAAACAAACAAGCAAGAAAAAAAGCCAAACATGCCCAAGCAGCAAACCACAACCACTGAACAACTTGGGTTCAGAAACACCCTGGACTGACCCTTTGGATCCCACTCCAACTATAGGAACACCAGACTCACTCTTGAGGGAGGGGGGACAAAACTGGATTTGCCAGGAGTGGAGACTGATCCAAGCATTATTGGGACCATGGGACTGTCTGCTCCCTGCCCAGGGAGGGGATGGGGAGTTGTGGAGAAGTAAAATGACCTGATGTGGTGGGAGGGGGAAGGGACCTTGAATAAGGATATACAGGAATGGAAAAAAAATCCAGAGGGAAAGCTGAACACAAAGTAATATTATGTGTAGCAAATTATTTGCATTATCACCCTTGATAAATCATAAATAATATGATAAATCATAAGTCATGCTTATGATTTTTATTTTCTTTATAGTTATTGTTAAGTTATCAGCATTTTAATTTCAATTTACTTTTTTTCTTGATAAATACAAAATAAAAAAAACTCCAAAATTAAAAAAAAAAAAGAGGCTCAAGGCTACACTGGGACCCTGAACACCCAGTGTACTTGCTGGTTGGCTGATAAAGACTTTGTTGGTTTAAATCCATTTTCTGAGAAGTCTGCTCTGGTAAATACCCTACAACACAAAGCATGGTTGATTTCAGTTTGAGAGTGTCTCACTATGTAGCTTGGCTGGCCTGGACCTCATAGAGCTCTATTATCCTTTCTCTGTCAAGTGCTGGAATTAAAAGTGTGAGTTATCATTTGGGTTGTGGTGGCACATGCTTTCAATGCCAGCATTTGGGAAGCAGAGGCAGGTAGATCTCTGAGAGTTTGAGGCCAGCCTGGTCTACAAAGCAAGCTGCAGGACAGTTAGAACTATACAGGGAAACCCTGTCTTTGGAAAATTGTGTGTATCACCATGCTGATATTGGCATCATGAAGCAATAGATTGCTAATAATGAAGACATTTTACATACACAGTATCTTACTGAGGCTTAGTGATGATTGCTTGCTACAATGTTTCATGTTTTCAGTGTCTTTGCGAGATAGGAAACTAGCTGCATACAGTTAAGTGGCTTTCTTTTTGAGACCAAGTCCTTCTATATAGCCCAGGCAGGCCTTGAACTCCTGATATTCCTGTTTCATCTATTAATCCTGGGGTTACAAGCCTGTGCCATTACATATCCAGTGGAGTTTTTGTCATTTTGTTTTGTTTTTTAAAGACAGTCTCACTAGGTTAACATAGCCCTGGCTAGCTTGCAATTTACAGAGATCTACCGGCTTCTGTCTCCTGAGTGTTGGGTTAAGGGCATGTGCCACTACACCTGGCCTAAGTATTTTTGAAAATATAAAATTGCCTCTAAAAATTAGTGATGATTAATTTTTGTTGCTCCTAACAATAAATTTTGACTTATGTTTTTCTATGTGGTAAGAATTACATTCTTGTGGAGGACAGCATTAATACCTACTTATTCTTGCTGTGTATGGTGGTGCATATTTTTGAGTCACAGCATTCAGTAAGTTGAGGTAGGGAGTTGAAAGCCATTGTGGGCTACAGAGGGAGACTATTTCAAAAGAAAAGAAATCTCATGGGGGCCAGGGGTGCAGTGGTTATGAAAAGCAGCATCCTTGGTAGTTTATGGATTGCCCTAAGGGATGGACCTTGGAGACAATTTCCAGGCAGTTACGTACGTCTCCAGTTATCAGTGCTAACCTCACTCTAGGCTCTAAGTAGGTATGCTTTAGAGTATACTGACCTGGGTTCACACTGACCAGGTCATAGTTTCCATTTACATCAAGCTACAGAATAAGAAATATGTGATTGGAGGTCCTTTGTAGAGCCAAGTTCAAGTTCTCTGGCCACCAGACAATCCATACCCCAAAGAAGCAGAGCTTCTCCCAGTTTAATGCAGATGAACTTAAAGACATAGTAGCGGAGAATCAGCTCATTCTTGGTGGCTATATGGGGTCAACTGTATCCCTAATCATGATACCCTGGACCAGTGGTGGCTACTACATCCCTGAAGGTTTGTTTCCACTCTGTTCTCTTATGCTTCACCAAATTCTATTTCAGTGATGAATCTCACATCTAGTGTGAAAAAAGCAAAGAAAAGCTGAAGTAGTGCTTAAACCATGTCACCAAATAACTACACAAATGCCAAGAAGAGCAAAGGTGACAAGCAGCTCCCAGCACACTGTCACCTCACAGAGGCAGAAGCTGCTCTTTCTGGATATTCCTTTCATTGTGAATAAATAATTAGTTTGTTTTTATCGGCAGTATTATTATGTAGCTTTATAAAAAGAAAAACAGGGTTTTGATTTATTTCAGAGTTCACAGTTCTCAGAAGAGACCTAATTTAAAAAATCTTGTAATCAAGGGACATTTTCCATACCTGAATGCCCTTTAGCAGATGCAGTGTCTCAGCATCACTGCAGCACGTTGGCATCTTCAGCCTTGGCTATTTTGTCACATATCTTGCCACCAAAGTCAGATGCTTTTCCTGTCCCCACAGTCTTCCTAGCTATTGTTTTAAAATGGAAGTATTTTCACCATTTATAATTTATATTTTGGAGCCAGGCAGTGGTGGCATACACCTTTTAATCCCAGGACTTGGCAGTCAGAGGCAGGCAGATCTCTGTGAGTTCAAGGCCAGCCCAGTCTACAGAGTGAGTTCCGGGACAGGCTCACCCAGAAAAGGCTTTGTCGTTCCTATGGGTTTGAGGCATCAGGAGATTGAGCTATCCATCTCTTCATCTTCTGCGCCTCCCTTTCCTGCTTCTGTAATGAGGATTTGAAAAGGGATGATGAACTTCAGGAGTCAGGTCACTTTAACTAGTCTCTTTTGGTTTTGCTCAGCTTGCCTAGCTGCTCTAGTTTGGAAGCAGCAGCATCTGTGGGATTTTAATAACTGGCTTCAGTTTCTTATTAGTGAAATTAGTGATTCCTTTCCCAGGAAGATTAATAGAATGATTCTCAGCTTCATAAAAGGGCTATTTAAAATACAGTTGTTGCTTCAGATGCCATAATCTTTGTGTGTGTGTGTGTGTGTGTGTGCTCATGTGTGTATGTATGTATGTGTGTGTGTGTGCATGAGAGAGAGGGGGTTTGTCAACTTGTCACAAACTAGTCACCTGGGAAGAGGGATCATTAATTAAGGAATTGCTTCCATCACATTGGCCGGACAGCATGTCTGTGGGACATTTTCTTGACTCACCGACTGACTGATGCGGGAGAGCCAACCCTACTGTGGACAGTGCCATACCTTCACAGGTGGTCCCAGGTTGTATAAAAAGCAAAGTGACCAAGCCTTGGAAAACAGGCCAGTAAGCAATGTACCCCATGTCACATCTTATCTCAGACCAACACTGCAGAGTTTAAAGGCCACTCTTGAAGAAAAAAAAGTCTTGTTGTTGTTTAACTAGAGAAGGAGCAGAAGAAGGCTGCTGTGCTTTTCTGCGTGGCCTGTGTTCTGTATGGCTAGTGCCCAGCAGCACAGCACATTTCTATGTGTCTCATCGTTGTTTCTGGATGAGCTGGTTTTGGATGCTTCTGTCGATGAGGTCAACAGACTTCTGGCCTTCCCAGTCCTGGTGAATCTCCCAGTATACCAGATCTCCTTGTATTACCATGGTGACCACCTGAAGAAAAGTGACAGCCACAGTCTCATCTTTAAAAAAATTGTTGTATGTATGTATATGAGTATTTGCCCATGTCTCTCTCATGCTGTGTATACAAGGTAGTGCTTCTCAACCTGTTGGTTACTATCCCTTTAGGGTCACATGATGTGGATTTTTTTGTATGTTGTGAATATTATTTGTTAATAAAATAACTGTCTTGGCCTATGGCAGGCATTTTAGAAGTAGGCAGAAAAATCAAAACATAAATTTAAAAAAATAGAATCAGAGAGACGCAATCAAGAATCAACATTTAAGATAATACAAGTGAGCGATGGACCACATGACAAAATAAATTAATAAAAATAAGTTAAATTAAAATAAAAACCCAGCTAACTATGCCTAAGCCATAGGCCAAAAAACATAAAATATAAATGTCTATATGTTTCTTTAAGACTTTAAAATTGGTCTCCAGGATGAACTATGTCATCAGATGAGGACTGAGGACTTTGAAATTCCATCCCCATTCAGAGCAGAGTCAAAGGTGAGCAGATTCCACCTCCTGGGCTCCAGTCCAGAGAATTCCTCTCTGGGATCCAGCTCGCAAACAAGGGTCTGATCTCAGACTCATCTCAGCAGAAGGCCCTAGGCCTTGCCTGGCTGGGCCCTGTCTCCAGAGTGAACTGCGCCATCAGACAAGGACTGAAGGCCTTGGTAACACAGTCCTCTATCCAGAGCAGAGTCAAAGAACTAACAGACCCCTTGCTCAGAGCAGACAGGAAAAACACAAGCCCTCTAGCAACAACTGACTAGGAGCTGACTAATTGAGAACCACTGAAGCCATGGGCAGACATCAGTGCAAGAATACATATAATAATATAGAGAACAACAAGGCAAAACCAGAAGAAACTGATGGTTCTACAACTACAAGACCTGAACAGAGCAATGAAGAGGAATCAGAAGGAAACAACAGTAAAAAAAAACCTTTATGAAGATTATTGAAGCTTTCAAAGAGGATATAAAAAATTAAAGAAGTAGAAGAAAATACAAACAAAAAATTGGAAGAGATGAACAAATCCTAGAAAGAAAACCAAGAAAAGGTAAACCAAAAAATGAAAGAAACATTCCAGGAACTAAAAAGTGAAATAGAAGCAATAAAAAGGCACAAAATGAGGCAAAGGTGGAAATAGAAATCCTGAAGAAAAGAACTGGAACTACAGACACAAGCATAACCAACAGAATCCAAGAGATGGAAGAGAGACTCTCTGGAGTGGAAGACTCAATAGCAGAAATAGATACATCAGTCAAAGAAAACACTAAAACCAAAAAAGCCATAACACAAAATGTTCAGGAAATTTGGGACACCATGAAAAGACGTAATAGGAATAGAAGAAAGAGAATTTCAGCTCAAAGGTACAGATAATGTCTTCAATAAAATCATAGAAGAAAACTCTCCCAACTTAGAAAAAGAGATGCCTATAAAGATACAAGAAGCTTACAGAACACCAAATAGATTTGACCCCCCCAAAATCTGCTCACCACATAATAATCAAGCCACAGAATATACAGAACAAAGAAAAAATTTAAGAGCTGCAAAAGAAAAGGGCCAACTTACCTATAAAGGCAGACCCATCAGAATAACACCTGACTATTCAATGGAAATGATGAAAGCAAGAAGGGCTTGGTCAGAAGTTATACAGACACTAAAAGAGCATGGCTTCCAACCTAGACTACTGTATCCAACAAAACAATCAATTACCATAGATGAAGTAAACAAGATATTTCATGACAAAGTCAGACTGAAACAATACCTTTCTGCAAATCCGGCCCCTCAGAAAGCATTAGAGGGAAAACTCCAACCTAAGGATCCCAGACATACCCATGAAAGCACAAACAATCAATAACCCCACAGAAGAAAAACCCAGAGAAAGGAAATACATACAACCCACTACTAAAAATAACAGGAAATATCAATCAATGGTCACTAATAGCCCTTAATATCAATGGACTCAGTTCACCTATAAAAAGATACACACTAACACGATGGATACAAAAACAGAAGTCATCCTTTTGGTGCATACAAGAAACACACCTCAACCTTAAAGACAGACACAGGCTCAGAGTAAAGGGTTGGGAAAAGATTTTTCAATCAAATGACTCTAAGAAACAAGCTGGTGTTGCCATCCTAATATCAAACAAAGTAGACTTCAAACTAAAATCAATTAAAATAGACCAGGATGGACATTACTTATTCATCTCAGGAAAAACAAGTCAAGATGAGATTTCAGTCCTCAATATTTATGCCTCTAATATAAGGACACCTATCTATGCAAAAGAAACAATACTGAAGCTCAAATCCCACATCAACTTTCACACTTTAATAGTGGGAGACTTCAATACCCCACTTTCACCCTTGGATAGATCAACCAGACAGAGACTCAACAAAGAAATAAGGAGTCTAACAGAGGTTATGATACAAATGGATTTAATAGATATTTACAGAAGCTTCCACCCAAATGCAAAGGAATATACATATTTCTCAGCACCACATGGAACTGTCTCTAAAATTGACCACATAATTAGTCAAAAAGCAGATATCAATAGATACAAAATATTGGAAATAGTCCCTTGTACCATACCAGACCACCAGGGCTTAAGTTAGAGCTCAACAACATCAAAATTCACAGAAAGCCTACCAACTCACAGAAACTAAACATTACTCAGCTGAACCACCTCTGGGTCAAGGAAGAAATTAAGAAAGAAATCAAAGTCTTCCTAGAATTTAATGAAAATGAATCCACAACATACCCAAACTTGTGGGACACAATGAAGGCAGTCTTGAGAGGAAAATTCATAGCACTAGATGCATATATGAAAAATCTAGAGAAATCCCAGCACAGCTGAAAACCTTAGAACAATTAGAAGCAAACTCACCTAGAAGGAGTAGATGGCATGAAATAATCAAACTTAGAGCTGAAATCAACACAATTGAAACAAAAAGAATACAGAAAATCAATGAAGCAAAGAGTTGGTTCTTTGAGAAAGTCAACAAGATAGATAAACCTTCATCCAAACTAACCAAAAAGCAGAGAGAGTATCCAAATCAACAAAATCAGAAATGAAAAGGGGGACATAACAACAGACCCTCATGAAATCCAGAGAATTATCAGGTCATATTTTGAAGATCTATACTCTTACCAAAATGGAAAACCTAGAAGAAATGGACAGCTTTTTGGACAGGTACCATTTACCAGAACTAAATCAAGATCAGATTAATTACCTAAACAGACCTATAACCCTAAAGGAAATTGAAGCTGTCATTAAAAGCCTGCCAAGTAAAAAAGCCCAGGTCCAGATGGTTTCAGTGTAGAATACGACCAGACATTAAAAGATGAGCTATTACCAATACTCCTCAAACTGTTTCACACAGCAGAAACTGAAGAAATATTGCCAAATTCTTTTTATGAGACCACAATTACCCTAATACTCAAGCCACTCAAAGACACAACAAAGAAAGAGGAAAGACCAATTTCCCTCATGAATATCGATGCTAAAATTCTCAACAAAATTCTGGCAAATCAAAGAACAACATATAAAAAATATCATCCACCAAGATCAAGTAGGCTTCATCCCAGAAATGCAGGGCTGGTTCAACATATGAAAAACCGTAAACGTTATCCATCATATAAACAAAATGAAGGAACAAAACCACATGATCATATCCTTAGATACTGAGAAAGCCTTTGACAAAATACAAAGAACTTTTATAAAGATAAAAGTTCTGGAGAGATCAGGAACTCAGGGAAAATATCTAAATATAATAAAGATGATTTACAAGAAGCTGACAGCCAACATCAAACTTAATGGAGGAAAAACTCAAAGCAATCCCACTAAAATCAGGAACTAGACAAGGATGTCCTCTCTCCCCTTATCTATTCAATATAGTTCTCAGTTTTAGCTAAAGCAATAAGAGAAAGAAAGGAGATTAAGGGGATACAAATGGGAAAAGAAGAAGTGAAACTATCTCTATTTGCAGACAATATGATGGTATACAATAAGTGATCCACACAACTCTACCAAGGAACATCTACAGCTGATAAACACTTTCAGCAATGTAGCAGGATACAAGATTAACTCAAAGAAATCAGTAGCCTTCCTATACACTAGAGATAAATGGGCTGAAAAAGAAATAAGGGAAACACCACCCTTTATAATAGCTACAAATAACATTAAATACCTTGACGTAACTATAACCAAAGAAGTAACATCTATTTGACAAAACCTTTAAATTACTGAAGAAAGAATTTGAAGAGGATAATCAGAAAATGGAAAGATCTCCCATGTTCCTGGATAGGTAGGATCAACATAGTAAAAATGGCAATCCTACCAAAAGCAATCTATAGATTCAACACACTTCTCTTAAAATCCCAATACAATTTTTTACAGACATTGAAAGAACAATACTCTAAGTTCATTTGGAATAACAGGAAAGCCAGGATTGCCAAAACAATTTTGCTCAACAAAAGAACCTCAGGAGGCATCACCATCCCTGACTTCAAGTTATACTATAGAGCTACAGTAATAAAAACAGCCTGGTACTGGCATTAAAACAGACTTGTGGATCAATAAAATCATATTGAAGATCTCAACATAAGCTCAAAAACCTATGAACACCTGATCTTTGACAAAGAGGCCCAAAATACTCAGTGGAAAAAAGATAGTATCTTTAACAAATGGTGTTGGCATAGATGGATGGTAGTGTGTAAAAAAATGTAAATAGATCCAAGCCCATCACCCTGCACAAAGCGCAGTTCCAAGTGGATCAAAGACCTCAACATAAACCCAGCCACACTGAACCTGGTAGAAAATAAAGTGGGAAATAACCTCTAATGCATTGGCACAGGTGACCACTTCCTAAATATAACACCAGTGGCACAGACACTAAAAACAACAATCAATAAGTGGGACCTCCTGAAACTGAGAAGCTTCTGTAAAGCCAAGGACACAGCCAATAAGACAAAACAACAGCCTACAGAATGGGAAAATATTTTCATCAACCCTACAAGTGACAGAGGACTGATCTCTAAAATATATAGAGAATTGAATATACTAGAGCCCAAAACCTTGAATAACCCAATCAAATAATAGGGCTGAGAACTAAAAAGAGAATTCTCAGCAGAAGAATTACAAATGGCTAAAAGGCACTTGAAAAAGTGCTCAACATTTTTAGCCATCAGAGAAATGCAAATCAAAACATCTTTGAGATACCATCTTACACCTGTCAGAATGTCTAAGATTAAAAACACAGATGACAGCCTATGCTGGAGAGGATAAGGAACAAGGGGAACACTCCTCCATTGTTGGTGGGTATGTAAGCTTGTTCAGCCACTCTGGAATGTAATATGATGGTTTCTCAGAAAACTGGACATCAATCTCCTCAAGGATCCAGCAGTACTACTTTTGGGCATGTACCCTAAAGAAGCACATTTGCATTCCAAAATCATCAGCTCTACCATGTTCACAGCAGCATTATTCGTAATAGGAAGAACCTGAAAACAACCTAGATGCCCCTCAACTGAAGAATGGGTTAACAAATTATGGTACTTTTACACTATGGAGTACTACTCAGCAGTAAGAAAAAAATGATATCCTAAAATTCACAGGCAAATGGATGGATTTGGAGAATATCCTCCTGAGTGAGGTCTCACAAACTCAGAAAGATAAACAGGGGATATACTCACTCATTAGTGGACTTTAAACAAAAAAAGCAAAGCATGGTCAAGCTGCAAACCACAACCACTGAACAGCTTGGGATCTGAAACACCTTGGACTAGCACCTTGGAGCTCATTCCCTCCACAGGAACACCTGATCCAGTCTTGATGTCGGAATAAGGAAAATGGATTTGCCTGGAGTGGATGCTGAACTAAGCCACCTTGAGACCTTGGGACCTCCTGCCCTTGCTGGAGAAGAGATAAAGTGATGGAGAGAAGAGAGAGTGACTGGGAGGGGCAGGAGGGGGAAGGGAGCTTGAACAAGGGGATACACAGATAAAAAAATGACCTTTTTTCTTAATAATAATGATAATAATAATAGTAATAATGATAATGATAAAAGACTTTAAAATTACTAGTCCAAATAAACAACAGCAAACAAGTACAAACTATAAGGCCAAAAACCTCTTTTAACAATCAAATATCAGACATTTATATTAAGATACATAACAGCAGCAAAATTACGACTATGAAGTAGCAATGAAATAATTTTGTGGTTTGGGGTCATCACACCATGAAGGATTGTACTGAAGTGTTGCAGCATGAAAAAGGTTGAGAAGCACTGATATGGGGGTCGGAAGACAGCTTTGGGGAGTTGGTTACCTCTTTATACCTTGTTGAGGCAGGGTTTCCAGTTGTTTCTGCCATGCTGTATACTCTGTTAATAGCTGGCCTAGGATTCATCTGTTCTGCCTTCCTTCTCTTCCTTTAATCTCCCCCAGAGGAGTGTTGGATTATAGATGTGTGTCGCTGCATCTGGCTATTAAAAATGAAACGTGTTCTTTGACAACTTCATACATGCCCTCTGATTACTTTCTTCCACCTTCTGTCATCTCCCCTCTTGTCAATTTTTTTCAATTGATCCCGTTACTGCATTCATGTCTTCTTGTCTTGTTATCGAGTGAATTTAACAAGGCCATCTGTGTGACCATTGGTTTGTAACACTCTGTTAGAGCCAGGTGGTCTCACTATTGGGAATACAACCAAAGACGATATGACTCAGCTTCTCCCAGAATCCTAAAAGCTCAGCAGGGGGACTGAATGTTGCCAAGGGAAGTTTTGTACAGGTTTAGTCCAGGTTATCCCAGCTGATGAATTCCTTATAACAATGACCGTGAATCTGCAGAGATGGCCTCTCGAAGCTCTTCCTCCTATCTCCTGGTTCTTATGTTCTTTCCAACTCTTCAATTGTGTTTCCTGAGGCTTGTGTTTCATGTTTAGGGTTGAGCTTACAACTGTCACTTATTGTCTGCAGCATGGACAGTCCTGAGTCTCTGCATTACCCACTATTCACCGCAGTCAGGCTTCTCTGACTAAGGCTGAAAGAAGCATTTGTCTCTATGCATAAACATATGTATTTAGGAAGAAGTTTGACACAATGTCAAGCTAGCTTAACAATAGCCATAAATTCCACTCTTGCATCCCATTTTTTTTAATGAGTTCCAGAGATGGAACTCAAGTTGCCAGGGTTTTGTGGCAGGTGCTTTTATTCAGTAAACCGTTTTGCCAGGTCACAACCCTATACTTAAATAAGAACTCCATTAGGAATCTCTTGAATCTCATTAAACACCTTCAACAAAGTGACAGAACACAAAAAAAGTAGCTTTTTTATGCACTGACAATGAACACACCAGGAAACAAAGAGGGAAAGTCCTGGTCACATTAGCTTCAAAACAAAATAAAAACCCTCAGCAAGCCTAGGTTGGTGAAATGCTGTGCTAGGATAGGCCCACAGGGTTGAAGAAATTGGTTCAAACTAGTTGCCAAGGCATGCACATAATGCACTTCATTATGAGCCAACCTGGAGTCTGCCTGAGGGCCTAGCAACAGCCACTGTTAGAAGTCCTGATGGTGCCCAGCCAATGAGGGACAGCCATGTAATATCACTAGATTGTGACAGCCTGGGTGCTGGGAGGAAGGGTATATAAGGCTCTCCTCTTGGCTGAATAAAGGAGCTATCCATTTGCTTCGCACCTGACTCCTGGGATCTGTGTCATTGGCTCTGCATCTTCTCACCCCCTTCCTTGAGAGAACTGTTAGGACTCAGCAACAAAAGAGCTCTACAATAAAAACTGTAATATACCAAAGAAAGAAATCAAAGAAGACACCAGAGGTTGGAAAGATCTTCCATGTTTATATATAAAATTAATATTGTGCAAATATATATATATGATTTTTCAAGGCTGGCCTTAAACTCACAGAGATCCACCTGCCTCTTCCTTCCAAAGTGCTGGGACTAAAAGTGTGTGCCACCATTGGATGACTGAAAATGGCTGTTATCCAAAACAATCTATATAACCAATGAGATTCCTTTCAGGACCCCAGTAAAATTTCCCACACAGCTAGAAATTTTTTTTTTAAATTTTAATAGGAGCACAAAGACCCCAAATAGCTAATGTAATCCTTGGTGGTCAAAGCAAAGCAATGTTGGAGTTATCATAAGATCTGCTCTCAAATCACATTACAAAAATCATAGTAGCAAAATCAGCACAGTACTGTCATGGAGGCAAACATATAGAGTAGTACTATTATGAGTCAAAATGCCAATATCTGATATGTAACCCCCAAAGGGGTAACAATCTATAGGTTGAGAACTACTTCCTAGAAGAAGACATTTTAAGATATTGGCATATGCAGGTATTTTCTAAACAGAAACCCAACAGTGTAGGAGATAATCTCAAGAACTGAAAAATGGGATTACATACAAAGCACAGGAAACCACCATCAGCATGAGGAGATGGCCTACAGAATGGAAAAAAAGTTTTGCCACCTGTACACTACACAGATTCAGATTTAGGACATAAAAAATTATAAAACTTTCACAAAACACCAAATCATCCAAACAACAAACAGGCCAATGAACTGAGTAGACAATCCTTCAAAGAAGGAATATGAAGGATCAATAAATATTTGAAAACCTGTCCACATCATTAGCCATCAAGAAAATGAAAATTAAAACTGCTCCAAGATTCCATGCTTACTACTTAGAATGGCAGTCATTAACAAAACAGGTAACAAATAATGGTGGTTAGGTTGTAAGGGAAGAGGAACCTTTAATGACTTATGGTGGGAATGCAAACTTGTGCAGCCACTATAGAAATAACAATAAAAGTTATTGTTAAAAAACCCCAGCTGACTGCAGAGCAAGGGGAACACTCCTCCATTGTTGGTGGGAGTGTAAGCTTGTTCAGCCACTCTGGAATGCAATATGGCGGTTTCTCAGAAAATTGAGAATCAATCTCCCCAAGAATCCAGCAATACCACTTCTGAGTGTATATCCTAAAGATGCACAGTCACACTCCAAAGGCATTAGCTCAACTATGTTCATAGCAGCATTATTTGTAATAGCAAGAACCTGGAAACAACCTAGATGTCCCTCAACTGAAGAATGGATTAACAAACTGTGGTACATCTACACAATGGAATACTACTTACTCAGCAGTAAGAAAAAATGATATCCTAAAATTTGCAGGCAAATGGATGGACTTGGATAATATCCTCCTGAGTGAGGTATCACAAACTCAGAAAGATAAGCAGGGGATGTACTCACTTATTAGTGGACTCTAAACAAACAAACAAACAAACAAGAATAAAGCAAAGCATGCCCAAGCTGCAAACTGCAACCACTGAACAGCTTGGGATCAGAAACACCCTGGACTGACTCTTCGAACCCCACTCCAACTATAGGAACACCTGACTCACTCTTTAGGGAGGGGGGAGAAAACTGGATCTGCCAGGAGTGGAGACTGAACTAAGCAATACTGGGATCATGGGATCTTGGGACCGCCTGCCCATGGGGAGGATGGGGAGATGTGGAGAAGAGAGAATGACCTGATGTGGTGGGAGGGGAAAGGGACCTTGAATAAGGATATGCAAGGATAGAAAATGTGATTTCTTTATTCAAAATAATAAAAAAATGAGGAAAAAAAACCAGCTGAAAATAGGCTTATTTCATGACTCAGCTATACTGTTCTTGGATATATAACTGAAAGAGCTTAGTTAACATATCCAAGAAATGTGTGTACATCTATGTTTACATATTTGGTATTCACAACAGGTAAGAAATAGACTCAATCTAGTTGTCCATTGATAGGCGAAAGCATAAGCTATGTGGTACATATAACAATGGAATTTTTGGACACTAGAAAGAAAAATGAAATTGTGACATGTACAGCAAAATAGATGCAACTTGAAATGATTATGTTAAGCAAAATAAGCCAGTCTCAGCAAAACAAATGTTACATATTTTCTCTCATATGCAGAACACTGTGTAGACCAGTTTGGCCTGGAACTCACAGAGTTCCATCTGCCTCTGCTTGCTGAACACTGTCATTAGAGGCATGCACCACTATGCTTGGCTTTGGTTTTATTTATTTATTTTTTTTTGAAATTTTACAGTTTGCAATTTGAGGTAGCATAAGGACACATAATTTCTGCATGTTCATTTTTTCCAGAAAGGTTGCTAAATATGATTACTCTAAAAGTATATCTCTAGATCCCTTTTAACACAAAACAATATGTAAGAGCAATTTTGTCTCTTCCATTTTAAATATTATACCATTATTTCCTGCTGTCTATGTTATTGGATAGACTCACACAGTACATTGGTGAAACTATCTGATGATGGATAGTGGGGAATCTGTGGGATGATGCTCTTGTACACTGTAAAGATTTGTTACTCATATTGGTTTAATAAAATTCTGATTGACAAGAATCTCAGTAGGCAGTAGAGGTGGGGCAACCAGACTAGGAGAATTCTGGGAAGAGAAAGGACAGCAGCAGACACCAGCCAGATGCAGAGCAACCAAGATGAGAATGCTTTACTAAGTAAAGGTACTAAGCCATGTGGCTAGACATAGATAAGGATAATGGGTTAATTTAAATCTAAGAGCTAGTTAGTAATAAGCCTGAACTACTTACTCATCCAGCATTTACTATAATATTAAGCCTCTCAGTAATTATGTTATAAGCAGCTGTGGGACTGCAGGTAGAAGAGATTCAGCCAAACTGTGTGATTGGGGGTAACCAAGAAACTTTTGACTGCAGTAGTGTTATTTATGATCAGAAATGAAAAAAACTTCAACATTTCACTGTGGTGTTTATTGTACCCCTTTGTAGATATGTGATAAAGTTTTACACAGTAACTTAGTTTTCTGAGTGTATACGACTTGAATATATGCTGAATTTTAACAAGCACTACATTATTCAGGCAAACATAGCCACTAATCAGTTATTTTGAATTTCACATATAAATTTTCACTATCAATGCATCCTTGTGGTGATACAATTTCATCATAAGTAATTTATGGTGATATTTTTTTCAGGGATTTTTATGAGTTGCATTAGTCTGCACTTCTGTTTAATGTATTGCTGTTAGGTCTGAATTCAAGATTATATATAATAGTTTCATAAATAAGTTGGGATGTACAATTTCTTTCTGTTTTGGAATTGAGCTTTTCACATGGTTGTGGATCAATAATGTAAGGCTTGGCTTGTGTAGGAAGAACATTTTTGGATTGTTTTCCTCTTTCAGGATTGAACCCTACTTAACTGAAGAGTGCTCCAGGTACTACTTAGCATAAAGGGTACTCCATGCTCATACTCTTGAAAACTTTGATGCTGACTCTAGGGGAACCAGCCATTTCTGTTTCTATGCTGATATTGTGCTTCTGTATAGAAAAAGTTCAAAGTTAGATTTATGTTTTCTCTCTATATATATATATTTAAAAATTTACTTATGTATTTTATGTATATGAGTACTCTGTTGTCTTCAAGCACACCAGAAGTGGGCATCAGATCCCTTTACAGATGGTTTTGAACCACCATGTAGTTCCTGGGAATTGAACCTGGGTCCTATGGAAGAGCAGCTAGTGCTCTTAACTTCTGAGCCATCTCTCCAGTGTCTATGTCTGTATATATTCTATATACATATATTTATATCCTATATATACATCTGCTGCATGTCTGTGAATAGGGTGAGCTGGTTCTATGGCATCTGTGACAATATCTCCATTTATTCAGTTCTTTAAGGACATATATCCACATTTATTGGGTATTGTTGCCTGCTAACCATGTCTCTGTGCCAGATTCCATTTGTACACACCCTCATTTAATCCTTGTAAAGAAGATGAGTCAGTTATCACATGTGATGGCACATGCCTTTTGTCTCAATACTTGAGAAACAGAGGCAGGGAAATCTCTGTGAGTTCAAGGCCAGCCTGGTCTTCAGAGTGACTTTCAGGACAGCCAGAGCTGTCACACAGTGAAACCCTGTCTCTAAATACCAAAAAGATAAATAAATAAAATATAAAGAATGTGACTCAGAGTTTCCACAAAATTCACAATGTCTGGCTTCAGTAAGTAGCAGATTTGAACTCAATATTCTTGTTCTTTTTTAAAAAAATTAATGCTTCTGAAAGTTGAGTGCGGAAATGATGGTGTATAGACACTATGACTTTAGTTGTAATCTGATATTTTTATAAAACCAGAAATAGTCTCTCGCTAATCCTGCTTGACTTAATTGGCTTTGTTCTTTCCTTAGGAAACATTTCTATAAGCATGGTAATCTACATGGCACCTCACATGCTGTCTGTAGAGTTAGCTTCTCCCCTTGCTTTCTATCTTGTCCTGAGACACACAAAGTGCCTTGATTGCCCTGTGGCCCAAGCACTTACTGGGTTTTCTCTGCAAATTTGAGTTCCAAATGAGGCCTTTGATATCCCCAGGTACTGATAAGGTTATTAAAGTTGTCTCTCAAGAAACCAGC
Source organism: Sigmodon hispidus (assembly GCA_004025045.1). Lineage (NCBI taxonomy): Eukaryota > Metazoa > Chordata > Mammalia > Rodentia > Cricetidae > Sigmodon > Sigmodon hispidus. The sequence goes on from PVIH01019700.1 coordinate 30,071, forward strand.
TGCAACCCAAATTCAATAATACTTCATGTAAACTCCATACCTTGACACCCTTACTGCAGATACACTTGATGGGATGGAGCATTTATTTCTCTCATCACCATTAGGACCCTGCAACCCACTCTGAATTTCCTCAATAAATGCTTAAGACTGACCAGTTGGCGTTCAATGTTGCTTTTTCTGGAGTCCCAGCTGGCCTCACCTCCAGATGGTACTATCTCATGGGACAACCCTGCTTGCTGCTATTGGGGGTCCTCAGCTGTGGGTTTGGATTGACAGAACAGATTGAAGTCATTGAGACAGAAACTTTACATACATAATAGCACGCTTACTTTCTGTGCTACTGACTGTATGACCAAAATACTTAAGCTGTTTCAGGTAATTTATGGGAAGTCAATTAAGCAGCTATGTCACATAAACCATAAGTAAAAATGCCATGATACCCTCCCGTCCAAGCCATTTGTCCTTCCAAGCTATTCAGGCTAAGATGCAACAGACTTACATCTTGTTTTTCCTTCTACAAATCTTCTATTGATATGACTTTCACCACACCTCACTTAGAACCTTTCCAGCTGTCTGATTCTTGTCTTCCACTCCCATTTCTACACACAGTGACATCACACTACATCTCTGAGCCTCCATTTGCATTTCATACCACCTCAAGATAGTCCCACAGAAAAAGAAATCTTACTAAGAATCTATTTTGCTTAAGAAATGACAGGAAATAATAAGTAACAATTGTTTATTATTATAGAGGTTGAAATTATGTCCTGGTCTGGGCAAACTGCATCACCATAGACAATAGGATGCTTTCAAAACACAGACCTGTGTTCAGAGTGGAGTCAGAGATCATACAGACCCCATGTTCAGAGCAGACAGGAGACACACAAACCCTCTAGCCACAACTGACTAGGAGCTGACTAAGAGTGAACCACTGAAGCAATAGGCAGATGTCAGTGCAAGAATACATATAACAATATAAAGAACAACAAAGCAACACCAGAAGAAACTGGTGGTTCTACAACAATAAGACCTGAACAGAGCAATGAAGAGGAAACAGAAAAAAACATTAAAAACACGTTTCAAAAAGCCTTTGACAAAATCCAACACTCCTTTATGATAAAGGTCCTGGAGAGATGAGGAATACAGGGAAAATATCTAAATATAATAAAGGCGATTTACAAGAAGCCAACAGCCAACATCAAACTTAATGGAGAAAAACTCAAAGCAATCCCACTAAAATCAGAACTAGACAAGGATGTCCTTTCTCCCCTTACCTATTCAGTATAATTCTGAATGTTTTAGCTAAAGCAATAAGAGAAAGAAAGGAGATTAAAGAGATACAAATGGGAAAAGAAGAAGTGAAACTATCTATTTGCATATCATATGATTGCATACATGAATGACCCACAAAACTCTACAGCTGATAAACACTTTCAGCAATGTAGCAGGATACAAGATTAACTCAAAGAAATCAGTAGCCTTCCTATACTTTAGAGATAAATGGGCCGAAAAAGAAATAAGGGAAACATCACCCTTTATAATAGCTGCAAATAGCATTAAATACCTTGGTGTAACTATAACCAAAGAAGTAACATCTATTTGACAAAACCTTTAAATTACTGAAGAAAGAAATTGAAGAGGATATCAGAAAATGGAAAGATCTTCCATGTTCCTGGATAGGTAGGATCAACATAGTAAAAATGGCAATTCTACCAAAGGCAATCTACAGATTCAATGCAATTCTCATAAAAATCCCAACACAACTTTTTACAGATCTTGAAAGAACAACACTCAAGTTCATTAGGAATAAAAAGAAAGCTAGGATTGCCAAAACAATTTTGCTCAACAAAAGAATCTCAGGAGGCATCACCATTCCTGACTTCAAGTTATACTATAGAGCTACAGTAATAAAAACAGCCTGGTACTGGCATAAAAAGGCTTGTGGATCAATGGAATCGAATCAAAGATCCTGACATTAACCCACACACCTATGAACACCTGATCTTTGACAAAGAGGTTCAAAATATTTAATGGAAAAAAGATAGTATTTAAAAAGTGGTGTTGGCATAACTGGATGGTAGTGTGTAGACAAATGAAAATAGATCCAAGCCTATCACCTTGTACAAAACTCAAATCCAAGTGGATCAAAGACCTCAACATAAACCCAGACACACTGAACCTGATAGAAAAGAAAGTGGGAAATACCCTCCAACGCATTGGCACAGGTGACCACTTCTTAAATATAACACCAGTAGCACAAACACTAAGAAAAGCAATCAATAAGTGGGACTTCCTGAAACTGAGAAGCTTCTGTAAAGCCAAGGACACTGTCAATAAGATAAAAACGACAGCCTACAGAATGATAAAAGATTTTCACCAACGCTACAAGTGACAGAGGACTGACCTCTAAAATATATAGAGAACTCAAGAAACTAGCACCTAAAGCCCTAAATAATCCAATCAAAAAATGGGGTTCAGAACTAAAAAGGGAATTCTCAGCAGAAGAATTAAAAATGGCTGAAAGGCACTTGAAAAAGTGCTCAACTTCTTTAGCCATCAGAGAAATACAAGTCAAAACATCTTTGAGATACCACTTTATACCTGTCAGAATGTCTAAGATTAAAAACACAGATGACAGCCTATGCTGGAGAGGATGCGGAGCAAGGAGAACACTCCTCCATTGTTGGTAGGAGTGTAAGCTTGTTCAGCCACTCTGGAATGCAATATGGTGGTTTCTCAGAAAACTGGGAATCAATCTCCCCAAGGATCCAGCAATACCACTATTGGGCATATACCCTAAAGATGCACACTCACACTCCAAAGGCATTGGCTCAACTATGTTCATAGCAGCATTATTCATAATAGCAAGAACCTGAAAACAACCTAGATTCCCTTCAACTGAAGAATGGATTAATAAACTGTGGTACATCTACACAATGGAGTACTACTCAGCAGTAAGAAAAGATGATATCCTAAAATTTGCAGGCAAATGGATGGATTTGGAGAATATCCTCCTGAACAAGGTATCACAAACCCAGAGCCATAAGCAGGGGATGTACTCACGCATTAATGGCCTTTAAACAAAAAAAGCAAAGCATGTTCAAGCTGCAAACCACAACCACTGAACAGCTTGAGATCTGAAACACCTTGGACTGGCACCTTGGAGCCCATTCCCTCCAGAGGAACACTTGACCCAGTCTTGATGTGGGGTGAGGAAAGCAGATCTGCCTGGAGTGGATGCTGAACAAAGCCACCTTGGGACCTTGGGACCTTGGGACCTCCTGTCCTTTCTGGGGGAGGAGATGAGGAGAAGGGGAGAAGAGAGGGTGACTGGGAGGTGTCAGGAGAGGGAAGGGAGTTTGAACAAGGGGATACATGAATAAAAAATGAGACTTTATAAAAGAAATGTAATGTATAATTAAGAAAAAATATTTAAATAAGAAAAAAAAGAAAATATGTCCTGGTCCTATTTGGGTATGGTGGTGTATGTGTGGAGTCCCAGAACTAGGAAACCTGAAGTAAGAGGTCCATTTGATAGCCTGAGACTATCCTGGGTGATCAAAATGAGACCCTAATCTCAAAACAGAAAACCTCATCCTTTGTCTAAAAGGACTGAAAATCTGTAGTTTTAATGAAGACCAAATGCAGATTATCTAAGTTTATCTGAAGAGCGAGAGTGGTCCCTAGTTTGTAAAACTGGGTGAAAGGGTTAGAGTTTATATGAAAAGGAGAAAAGAACCCTCTGGACTTGTTGATGCAAACTCAACACTGGCCCCACCCTAACTGTCTATGTGTAGATTATCACACGAAGTAGCCATGGGTTTCCATCCTATTGTGATAAATATTGACCCTGCGGTGGTGGGAAGGGGACATCACTGAATCAGTTTCTCCATTTCTAAGGTAAAAATTAATGTGCTTGCACTAAATTATCACTATGAGGAATAAGAAATCAATGCAGGCAGTGGGGTTGTCACATTCCAGTGACACACACACACACACACATGTTGGGGATTTGTTAGGATGACTTACATGATGTGGTCCAGCTAATCCAACAATATGTTGACTGTAAATGGAAAGTCCAACAATACAGTATTTGCTCAGTCCACTAGGCTGGATATCTCAGGTGATCTTTGGTCCATGCTAGAATCCCAAAGAAGTAGGCTCCAATGCCAGTGGAGGAATGGACTTGTTAGCAAGAGCAAGCAGGCAAATAGCAAAAGCTTCTTTCTTTCATCCTTATATAGGCTCCTGGCAGTCTGGATTAAAGGTGTGTCTTCCTAGATCCAGATTAGAAGTAGGTCTTCGTACTTCAAATTAAGCAAAAATTCTTCACAGATGTGCCCTCCACTTTGGGTTTTCAGATCCAGATAGTCAGGTTAACAACCAAGACTAGCCATCACGAAGAGGTAACCTCTGAGTCCTTTGTGTATTTTATTAATGAAAGTGTTTGTTATGCTCACAAGAGTTATAGCTACAGCTATATTTGTGGAGCTAGACGAATTTCTCTTAGCAGTGTGACCTGTGGTACTTTTGTTCTGAGGGGCTGGGGTGTGAGCAGCTGAGATTAGTTAAATGAGCTTTCTATGTCTATGAGGCTCATGTCCAGTAAAAAGCCCAGACAGTACGGCTT
>PVIH01019701.1:0-34593 GCA_004025045.1 Sigmodon hispidus
AAAAAAAAAAAAAAAATGTAAGCAAAAGCATGGACTAAAGGGAGTCTTTATACACCAGTGGTGGGAATGAATATTGATGCAGTCATTATAGTAAACAAGACCTTGGAGAAGAAAGATTTGTTGAAATAGAACTTGGACTTGAAATAAGATCTAGCATTTCTTTTTCTGATTTGTATGCAAATGACAGGATATAACCACTATGTATAGGTAACACGTTCCTCTCATGTCCATTTAACACTATTCATAATTATTATAGTATGGAAATAACCCAAGAATCCACACAGATAAATGGTATTGAGGCTGCCCTGTTGATAAGCAATGGAATATTATTAAGTTGTTTAAAAGGAAGCTTTTTTGTCATGTGTTACAGTACCTTTGAAAGTGGAAATCTCCTGCCCTTGCTGGGGAGGAGATAAAATGACGGAGAGAAGAGAGAGTGACTAGAAGGGGCAGGAGGGGGAAGGAAGTTTGAACAAGGGTATACATGGATAAAAATTATGACTTTATTCATAATAAAAAAGAAAAAGTTCAATTAAATAAATAAATAAATAAATAAATCTAAACTTTAAAAAAAAAGAAATTGGAAATTTCTTTGCCAGGCAAAATAAATCAAACACAGAAAGCAATAATGTTACAGGATCTCATAAATATGGACTCTACCTTTTAAAAGGCATTATTTTATCTGGGGTTAGGGAAGTTTCCTGGCATTTACAATTATGACCACAGGTAAGATTCCAAGCAAAAGTGGAGAAGGTGCCTGAACTGGTCTTCCCTTATAATCAGAATGATGATTACTTTGTCATCATAGAAGCTTCATCGAGCAACTGCAGATGCAAAGATCTACAGGTAAGCACTGGATGAGCTGCCAAAGACCAGCTGAAGAGAGGAAAGTGGGATTATATGAGACTAGGAGTCAAGACCATGATGGGGAAACCAACAAAACATCAGAACCTAGCAAGTGGGAGCTCACAGACTCTGGACTGACAGATGAAAAACCTGCATAGGACTGAACTAGGTCCTCTGAATGTGGGTAGTATCTGAGGCCACTGACTGTGGGAACAGAATTTTTCTCTAGTGCATGAACTGGCTCTTTGGAATCCATTCCCTATAGAAAGATACCATGCTCAGACTTGATTGGTGGTGGGGGGCTTTCTCCTGCTTCAGCCAGATATGTCAGACTTTGTTGACTCCTCAGGGGAGGCCTTTCCCTCTTTGAGAAGTGAATGGGGGGGAGTAGTGTGGAGGGAAGGTTGAGGATGAGCAGAAGGAGGAGAGGGAGAGAGAACTGTAGTTGTTATGTAAAATAAAAAAATTAAATGAAAAAACATAATGAGGACAAAAGACTGTTGTTACAGGATTGTTACATAGGGAAAAATAGATGCAAAGTACAGAGTTGAGTATATCATAAAACACAGACATTGAACATGATTTTATGATTTTCTTTCTTCATGATGAGCTCTAGAAAAGTGACACCTCCAAAGAAACCATCCTCAGGAAGAGTCTTCACTGTGACTTCCGTTTCACTTTTTCATGGAATCCATGCCACATGTACCCCTGCTGGGATAATCCATTAACCCTCCATATCAGCAATTAGCTACACCATGAATCACAGTGCTTCTCAAGATTCATTTCATCATCTTCTAAAACAAAAAATAACTCTCTTCTAAAATCTAACAGAATTTAATCTTTCTTTCAAAACTGGACAAAATGCTATGTGAAGATTCATTATTACTAGGGAGTCATGAACTAATACATAATGAAGTCAGAGGAAAAGAAATTTTATAAGAGATTCACAAAAACCATAACAAAATCCCAGAAAACTGTACTGGAAAATGGAGGGGAAAATGATTTCTTTTACTAATACCAGTGTGTTTTCTATAATTAAAAAATATTAAGGTCAGCCTGTGATTGAGGTAGAATAATTTGAGTTTTTCAATTCATGCTTGGTCGATTATAGGTTGGATAGCTTTCTGTAAAGTTTGATGGTTCATATGTATGGATTTCTAATATGTAAAAAGGTTAGGTGATACTAACATGACTAGGTCATTTCCATAAAAATAAAGACAACTAATACGTAATATACCACATGCATTGTGTAGAGAATATGTCTGATAGTTCTAAGAAGTCATGCAAGATTAGTGATGCCATTATGAGGGTCATCTATATTTTATTTCACTCTGTATATAGAATTATTCTCAAATATGATTTTAAAGAAGAACTTCTCAACATTTAAGTATTCATATCATTATTCTTTTCCAGAAAGTGGCTTCAGTGTTCCATCTCACCAAGCCCTCTGCCTGGAACCATGTGGGCACAGTGACAGTGCACTGGCTAACTATCAGCTTACCAGGAGGGGGACAAGCTTAATTGCCTGAATTCTGGCTTCACAAAGAAGCTTTCACACCTAATGCTGGAACAGCTCACATCTGTGGCTGTCAGGCTTCTGCCTTGCAGATGAAGAAATCAGCTGTCCCTGGTCCCCTCAGGACACCCAGGGGGTCCAAGGCTCATGCATAAAGTAAAAACATATAAACCAATTTCCATACAGAACACAAATAACATATCCATTTAATAAGATAGCTACTGAAAGTTATTGCCGATATTATTTTAAGCTTCTATGCATGTAATTTCAAAGCTGCTTAAGAAATAAAAAATTCGGTGAAACTATTAGGTCAAAACCAAATTCCCTTTGTTCTATTTGGCAGTGTAGTCATCTTTGTGAACATTTTTAGTACCCAGAAATGCTTTTTTTCTTTTATGTTTACTCAATTCAGGGTGATACCTCAGCTGTCAGGTGGATATGCATGTACGATAGTGATCATACACAAATACAGTGCATATGAATTATACAGATGGAGATTGAAGTTACTAGTTTTTTAGTAATGGATAGATTCTGTATTTTGTACGTAGAAAATGTATATTTTTGTTGCTGTGACATAAGAAGAATCACTGGTTGATGATGATCAGTGCAGGAATCCACAGGACGCCATGCAATAAAGTACCATGCTTGACTTCACATCTGAGAGCACCAACTGGGTTCTGATAATGACACCTCTGACTGTGAGATTTTAATTACTCAGCGCCCACTCAGTACTGCAACTGCATAAATAGAATGGAATGCAGGAGTTGTGTGATTTTGCAAACTTTCATTAGACTAGAATGACTGTGGGCTATTCCCGTTTAGCTCAGTTCCAACTATATTTCTGTACAATTTTCTTTGAATGATTCTTGGCTACTGTGACCACATACTTGTATAAGACAGGTTAATGTGAAAATAGATGGAAACCAATCATCACTGTGCTTGGTGGGGCTATAAAAATGTCTTGGCTTTGGGCCACAGCAGGCTCATATATAGTTCACCTCTTCGTTTACTTTGTAGATCTACAGCTGTAACTTCACCTGAGTCTCCTTGTAAGCTTCTTCAAATTCTGAATTAGAAATATGTACAACTTAGCCCAATAAATTAGCTATTTCTAACAGGTTGAATTGACATCTACTTCCAAATATGCTTTAACTTAACACTGTATCAGTGTTCTAAATCATAGGTTTTAAGTTGCTAGTCAATATATTGAATTGAAGTCCCTGTATTTGGATAAAGTGCCTAACTAATATATATGAGGGGATCACAATGACATAAAATATACACTTACTAGAATTAATAGTTTGTGGCATTGAGTGGTTATTACTAACCCTTGATTTTTATCATCATTGTTTTGCTTTCTTGCTGCCATCATTAATATAATAGGGGGAAGAAAAGGGATATCACAAGAAGTTAATATAAATCAACAATTAACTCTGAGCCAATTCTAGCCTTCTATGTACTTATTAATAGTGATACAATTCAAGTTGCAGTTGTGGGATACTCCTACTTCAATTCCCAGGTGCTAATAAAACATGTTCCGAGTCAGCATGCAAGAATTTCCCTTTTGCTCTCATTACACATGCATTGTGTGAGAGACTGTGGATCCCCAAACCCCTGACTGTTATTGTATATCTTGGCAGCAGTAGCTCTGTAAGCTGTTACCCAATGAGAAAATTTATTGTGTGAACTTTTTTTTTCTTAAGCTGACACCTGATGAATATTGATGAGGCTATGAAGATTGAGATAGAACATTAATCACAGCTGGAGATTGAGGTACAAACCATGCAAGAGTTAAAAGTCTTATCGATTTCTACTTTATAAACATGATAATTATTTTCCATATATATATTTGTTTCATCTTAGCAAGATATTAGGGGGCTTATAGTAAAGTATCCAAAGATATAAGTGATAGCCATTCTTTATATTATATTTATGTTTTATCAGATATGTATCTTGCTCATTGATGATTCAATCAGTCTGTCTACGTGCATGGACCTGAGGAAGGTAGAAACTGGCAATGTTGATGGAGTCTGTGTGTGGTGAAATAATGAAGTTATTCCAATATTTTCATGCTTTTAACCAAGCTAGCCAAATATTAACATGGAAGAGTCTTTGATAAAAATCAATGTGTCTTCTGCTAGATTGTTCTTCCTCACTTTAGTATTTTTCTTTTAACTTAAAAATACTCGATTCTCCAGGGTGTTTCTGATCCCAAGCAGTTCAGTGGTTGTGGTTTGCAGCTTGGACATGTTTTGCTTTTTTCTTGTTTATTTGTTGTTTGTTTAGAGTCCACTAATGAGTGAGTACATCTCCTGCTTATCTTTCCGAGTTTGTGATACCTCACTCAGTAAGATATTCTTCAAATCCATCCATTTGCCTGCAAATTTTAGGATATCATTTTTTCTTACTGCTGAGTAGTACTCTATTGTGTAGATGTACCACAGCTTGTTAATCCATTCTCCAATTGAGGGACATCTAGGTTGTTTCCAGGTTCTTGCTATTACAAATAACGCTGCTATGAACATAGTTGAGCTAATGCCTTTGGAACATCTGACTCACACTTGAGGAAGGGGGGAGAAAACTGCATCTGCCAGGAGTGGAGACTGAACTAAGCAATATTGGGGCAGTGGGACCATGGGACTGCCTGCTGCCTCCCCAGGGAGGGGATGGGGAGTTGTAGAGAAGAAAAAATGACCTGATGTGGTGGGAGGGGGAAGGGACCTTGAATAAGGATATTCAAGGTTAGAAAATGTGACTTCTTTGTTAATAATAATAATAATAATAATAATAATAATAATAAAAAGGAAAAAAGAGAAGAAAATACTCAATTCTCACAGGGAAATCACATAACTTTAAAAAAAAAACTTTCTGAATATCTTGCCTTTAATAATACAAATATTTAACTTAATTCTGTAACTTATAATATTAAAGATATTTCCAGGATGACTTAATGCTCTCTCACATAGACAGATAACAGATCTTGTTTGAACTATACAAGATGAGAATAGTTATCTCAAAATAAACAATGCCAACAGCTAGTTTTCTTTCTTGACAAGTGGCTTGATTTCTTTTTTGTTGTTGTTGTTGTTTCACACTAAGAAACAATATTTATTACCACTGACTTAAGTATGTAAGTCACTGTGCATATTTCTTTTATTATTATTATTATTATTATTATTATGAACAAAGAAGTCACGCTTTCTATCCCTGTATATTCTTATTCAAGGTCCCTTCCCCCTTCTGCCACATCAGGTCATTCTTTCTTTTATAGTCATCTGTTGTTAAAGATTTCCAGCCCCGTTTGGGCCAGAAATTCGGACCTTGCCCACAGCGGCTTTTATCCCCCAAAGAAATAAATCAGATGCTTATATTAATTTCATACTGTTTGGCCTATGTCTCAAGCAAATTGCTAGCTAGTTCTTTCATCTTAATTCAACCCATTTCTTGTAATCTGCCACGTGGCTCAGCCTGTGGCTCACCTGGATTCCTTACATGGTTCTTCCTCAGGGGTCAGATGGAGATTGACTGACTCTACCCTCCTTCTGTCTCTACTCTGATCCTCCACCCATTTCTATGGTGTTCCACATAGGCCAAACTGGTTACTTTGTTTACAACATACAATGAACATTTCCACCACAGTCATAACTTATAGAAATTATTACAGGAAGCTAAGATCTTTCATTGGTGAATTAAAAATCTTTTTATGCCTTTCATTAATACTTGGATGAATAATGTTTATGAAAAACTATATTAATGGATGGACCAAGGTTTAAGTAGATATAGGAATATCCATAAATAAGTTTCAGGGAACATTATAGCATGATGGAGGGAGATGCAGGTTGAAAATAAGTTTATTTCTTAGATTTTTTATATTCTCACTATAATGAAACGAGAATAGAAACATGAAGAAATGTTTATATTTATTAACCAATGATATTTACAACATATGTAAATACTGATCAGATAAATTTCTGCATATAACTATCACCAAAATGTGGAAGATATCTCAATGAAAAGTTTTCATACTATGACATTTAAGGTTTCTATGCAAAAGTTACTGATTTTCCAATTAATATGAAACTAAGTAGCAGTAGGGAAATATCCATCCCATCAGAAGGCCATTACATCAGTATCTTCCCATGCAATTTCTTCCATATTATAATAACAATGTCACCTAGAATTTCAAGAAATCTGTAACTATAGTATGACAAACAGAGATGAAAGAAACTTTAATCTGAATCACATAAAAATAGTTCATATTTATAAGAAAACAATTTAAATATTAAATTTTTGTATATTCAAAGGCACATTATACTAATAAAACAAAAACTATTATAAAATAAGTAACAAGAATATAAGATAAAATATTGAAAATAGCATACCAGAAAAATAATTTCTATCTTCTTTTGAAAATAGAAAACAAGAGTCTAGGGATATAGTTTAATAATAAAATTCTTGCTTGGCATACAACATGTAAAAGCCCTCGAATACATCCTACACCACAAAAAAAAGATAGAAAGGGAAAAAGATAAATATATAAATGGTCTAAACACTGAATTCAAATGTATTCAAACTCAATTTGATTCTCAGAAAAATGGATGCTGAACTAAGCCACACTGGGATCTTGGGACCTCCTACCCTTGCTTGGGAGGAGATAAAGTGATGTGGAGAAGAGAGAATGACTGGAAGTGGCAGAGGGGGAAGGGAGCTTGAACAAGGGTATACATGGATAAAAAATATGACTTTCCTCATAATAAATAATAATAATAATAAAAGAATGTTACTAGTGATTTTTTGAAAAAAAATCAGTGAAATACATAAATTTGACAAGAGTTTAAGTCTATATATTGGGGTGATATATTATATATTTAATAAAAATAATCTAGAATATCAGAGGAAAAGCCACACACAAAGCCAAACCATGAAAGTCAGGAGGGAGTGACCCATGTCTTTAATAACAACACTCTGGAGACAAACATCTATTTGGATCTCTGTGAGTCTAGGGCCTAACAGCAAGGAAGTGGTGATGCATGTCATTATTTCCAGCATTTGAGATGCAGAGGTAGAAGGATCTCTGTGAGTCTGAGGCAAGCCTGGTCTACAAAGCAAGTTCCAGGAAAGCCAGGACTGTTATACATAAAATCCTGTCACTAAAAATAAAACAAAAAGGATGGAGAGAGGGCTCTGTCTTCTTTTATTCCAGACTACTTTTATTACATATGCAATATATCAAAAATATTTATTTGGCAAAATAATCAAAAAATGGAATATTCATCTCTAAAAATTTGTAAATAGATGAATTTGAATGCTTTATAAAAGTTATTGTTGTACTTCTAGTTTCTTCTCAAACACATAAGTGAATAGTTTAAACAATATGGAATATTATCAAGTAAGTTAATAAAATATTAGAGAAGGTGCTCAATATTCTATTCCATCTCAGTACTACATATTACAGCAATACAAAGCTAGTATCTATCTGCCACAGTGTCTATGATCCATAAAAATAAAAAATGACAACTTACAGTCAAGAACCAGTCTACGGAAAATGCACATACATAGCAATAGACATGCAAAATGGACCAGCGACTCTGGAATACAATCCCAGACAAAACAAAGTTTTGCTTTACCCTGCAAAAATAATGCTTCAAGGTATTTATCTGATTGAACTAAAATATTTCATTTTTTCCAAAGGGTTTCAATTTTTTCTCTTTATTTAACATAGTAATGGAAGTACTAGACAGAGCAGGCATGGACCAGAAATGAATTCTAAAACCATTTCAAATTGAAAAGTAGCAAGTCAAAGCATCATTGTTGGCTGATGACTTGTCTTAGAACTAAAATACTCAAAAGAACTAAGACACACACACACACACACACACACACACACACACACACACACACGTACCTACATACAGACATATGCACCGACTTAGAACTAATAAAGGAGTTTGGCAGTTTTATATTGAGTCTACCAATAATAGTAAAATATATTGAATAAATCTAAGAAGCAATACCACATATATACATATCCCTGCCCCAAATTCCTAAATAAAACCAAGGATTTAAAGAATTAAAGTAAAAACAATGAAGAATTGAAGAAAGAAGATGATGGAAATACAGAACAATAGGCATATCATGTTCATGGATTAACAGTATTAAAATTGTTAAAATGCCCTTACTACCCAAATGTAGTAATATTACATATTTAAGAAAATCTTCCTTAAAATGCTGCTGACATACACAGAACCAAAGAATCTATTCTAAAATATGTATGTGTCTGGAAGAAATCCAGTACTACCTTGAGTAAAAGAAACAAAGATATCTTTCATTGTTAGATGCCAGATATAATTCAATGATGTGATGATCAAATATTTAGAGTATTCTCATAAATATAGACACATGGAAGGAATAGAATAAAGAACCTAAAAATAAATATGGGTGTAAATATAGCAATTCTGGTTTAATTCTTTTTGCTGTTATAAACACCATGATCAAAAGCAACAGTAGGAAGAAAATGGTTTGCCTCAGCTTACATTTACACATTCCATCATTGAAATGAGTTAGTATAAGAGCCCAAGGAAGAACTTGAAGACATGATAGCTTGCTATTTCATAAAACATTCTCTATGACAAAGAAATTTACTCCACAGCCAAAGAATTACAGCAGAAACTATGGATGATACTACATGATAGCTGGCTCAAAGGCAAATTTTTTTTCAGCTACCTTCCTTATACATTTTGAGGACACTGACCTACTGATAGTATACTCCCTGTGGACTGAGCTATCTGAAATCAATGAACAATCAAGACATCCCAAAGACATGCCCAGAGGCCAGACTGGAATGCACAATCTTTCAAATGAGATTCCGTTCCCAGATGACTCGAGGTTGTGGCAAACTGAGTCCTAGCTATGACAGTTGCCAATAGATGTTCCTCAGAGTTATTGAAATCATACACTGGAGGAAAGACAGGGTTTTTAATGCTCATGACACTGTGAATTTCATATGTAGAATTAGAAATCTGGATTCATTTCCCTGTTGTTTAAAAAGACAAATTCAAAATCGATTAAAGAATGAAAGGTAAAACGAGAGTAAGAGTATTAGAGAGCATGTGGAGAGGATGTGCCTTCTATTGTATATGCAAGGAGATTTAGATAAGAGCTCTAAAACACAGGAAATAAAAGTAAACATAGACAGATAAGATTTCATCAGACTGAAAAGCTTCTGCACAGGAAAAGACAGATCCAGATGAAAAAAGGACCTACATATGAGAGAACATATTTTTGTACTATATATTGACACTCTAGTTGAAAGCTAGAATATATAAGCAGTTTATAGAATTCAGTAATCTAATGTCCAAATATGTGATATTGCTAGAGAGATGTCTTGGTGGTTAAGACCACATACTACTCATGCAGAAAACTAAGTTCAGAAAACTACAGCTACCTTCAGAGGGTCACACCATATGTAAATTCAGCATTAGGGGATTCACAGCCCTTTCCCAAACTCCCTAGGCACTTGCACTCCTGTGCATATACACATATATATATACAGAAATTCTTACACATCATTAAAATATAAGTCTCAATAAAAATGAAAAATAGAAATACATGGACAATTAATTTTCAAGGAAAGTATACAAAACGGCAACAGGTATACTTTAAAAATAGTTAAATCTCAACAAAAATCAAAAAATATAAATCACAATCATAATGAAATATAACGTAACTTCATAGCAGAAAGAATTGCTAGAACTCCCCACCAAAAATAAGAGAAAAAGGAATGAAATAAACACCAAGTAACAGAGACCAGGGTTCAACCTTGAGAGCTGAAAAATCAAAGCACCTTACAGAAATACTGAGATAAAAAGTGGGCACTATTCTTAGAAATATGAAAAAGTATGCTAATTATGGTATTTATAAAATAATGTTTAAAAATTACCATATGATCCAGTAGTAAAAGAATAGGAATTCATAACCCAGCAATGGAGGCATTCTCCTTTAATCACAGCACTTGGGAGGCAGAAGCAGGTAGATCTCTATGAGTTTGAGGCCAGCCTGCTCTTGTAGGGCTAGTTCCAGGACAGCCAGGACTACACAAATAAACAAAAAAACAAACAAACAAAAACCCTATTATGAAAAACAAAATGAAACAAAACAAAGAAAGAAAAATGGTAATTCTGAATATTAGAAGGAGCAGAGAGACTATATGATGAGAAATAGAGATGAATTGGTACAAAATGCAGATAGGACAAGAAGTTCAAATACACTAGTATAGACTTAGGTGAACATGGATTTAAAATAATAAATTTTATATGTAAAAAAATTCTAGATTAAAAGATGTTGAAAGTATTTACCAGAAAGAACGATGTCGGAGGAGGTAGATATAACTACTCTGATTTCAAAATTTAATATTGTGTATTTAAAAAATACTTTAGGACCCTTCATGAATACATCAGTTTTCTGCATTAAGTATCAATTTAATTTTTACTGAAATCTCAGAAGACTATTGCAGTGCTTTTACTCATAATTATTTTGAGTCAGCAAATATAGTAATTAGCCAAAATAAATTAGGACACAAAAATCAATAGAGCTTTATCTGGAGTAAGTTTCAAGGGTTTTCCTAAAATACTAGCACTCAAATGGAACCAAAGAGCCAAGAGTCCACAAAAAAGCAAAAGGCAGAAGTCAGAGGGAGGTCACTTAAAAATTATTAGTAGGGAAGTTAATTTTTTAAAAATAGAATGATAAAATGGGAAGAAAGTAAAAAGAAAGAACTCATTGCATTCTTCAGGAGTTAGGGTACTAGTAATATATTTCTTTACCTGAATTACAATTACAACAACAAATATTTATAATGAATCATCATTTCAGGATGCTGAAGTATATCCTAGGCTTGGCCCTTCCAAAGAAAGTCTCCAGTATTAATTATAATTGCACTGTTCCCAGAGACTCAGCAATCACTGTGTAAGAAGTATAGAAAAAAAAAAATGGCCATGAAGGTATAATGTTTACTGGTTTATTCCTCATGGATTTCTTATGGAACCTAGGACTATTGGCCCAGGTATGATACTAACTACTGTGATCTATGTTTTTAAGCATTAGTTACTAAATAAGAAACACCCTAGAGCCCATTTTATGGAGGTCTTTTGTTATTGAGGTTTCTTCCTCTTAGAAGACTTTAGCTCACATCCAAATGACTAAAAACTACTTAATAATCACATTAAAATAACTGTGTAAAAGATGTTCATGGGAAATCAACAAAAAAAAAATGGAAAAGATCAAAGAAATACCATATGGATAAAATGAAGCACTCATAGAATTAGAAGGCCTGCATTTGATCTTACATGCAAAGCTGAGAACTAATAGGAGTTGGAAGACAATCTGAAAAGAAGCTGAAAGTGAATTTTAAAAGAAAATGTAAAGTTAGTGAAGAAATGTGAATGTACATTTAAGTGAGTAGAGGGAGGAATTATGGTTGGGAGGCTAGGGCAACTATGTTATCTAGCTGGAAAACAATAGAGTCAAAAGATATAAGACAAGTAAATAATGTCAAATGGAATAGTCACTTATGATCACTCGGCCTATGCAATACAGGAACTTTCCAGGGATCACTGCAGAGTAAAATGAAAAGAAAGAGGAAAACATACCAAAAACACTTGAAAATAAAGTTCTCAACCCTGGTCAATTATGGGAAACTATGATATCTAATATTGTAACTTTTTTTTTCAGTGTTGAGATTATATTATAATTTCATTATTTCCCCCTTCCCTTTTCTTCCTACAAACCCTTCCCTATACCATTTTCTTTCAAATTTACAGCCTATTTTTCGTTGTTACTGTGGGACATTAGTGTGTGTGCATGTGTGTGTGTGTGTGTGTGTGTGTGTGTGTGTGTGTGTAAACATAATCTACTCAGGCTGTATAATACTACTCATTATATGTTCATGGATGACCATAATTTGTGTATTAATATTCATATCTCATATTTTAAGAGAGAAATGCATTTGAACTATTTATTAGCTTATGATGCTTACGTTACAAAGAGATGGGAGTCACAGGAACTGAATTCAGCTAGTATAATTTGATTTAGTGTATTATGATCTTGGGGCTTTACATTCACTCCTTATTAGTAAATACAAAGAAATATCTCTGGGTTTTACACAGAATAAAATAAGATGAATTTAAAGTAGTTCACTAGAAGGAAAATCTATTGAACATAAAAGGTAACACGAATACATGAAGCAAAGCAGAAAGGTGTTCTTAGTAATAAGCAAAGATTAGTCCTACTCCTATAAACCAACATACACATGAAATGACAATTAAGAAACAATTTCATTGACAATAGAGTAAAATGCATAGGAACTAACTTAGGCAAAGAGAAAAATGACTTGTAATATAACATTGTAGAAAAAAATTAAAGTAGATATAAATAAGTAGGAACTAACCTCATTTCTTAAAGAGTGAGAGGCAATAAACATATAATGCCAACATCAACCCAAATGGTATATAGCCTGATTTTAATATCTATCTAAATATCAATAGTTTTCAAAAATACTCATTTAACAATTTGTACAGAATTTCAAGAGACCTAGAGTAACCTAGGCAAGCATGAAAAAGGGACAAGGAAATCCAAAGAACTCAAACTTTTTAACTATAAAACTTCTTTGAAAACCATAGTATATAAAGTGAGGTGGAGTTAGAATGAAGACATGTAGACCAATAACACAGAAGAGAGGGCTGAAAAAGAAATCTTCAAATGCATGACAAAACAGTAGTTGAGGCACTGTACAAGATAACTGATTATAAAATAACCAAGTTTTTCAATTAATACTCCTAGTGATCCAATAACTACATGCAAAAGAAAAAATGGGCATTTATTTCTATGTATGCAAAATAACTCCATATTAAGAAGTGATCTTATTGAAAAATTGTAATTATAAAATAGAAACAACATTGATAATCAATTTGATCAAGACTTCTTCGATATGGCACAGAACACTTACACAGCATAAAAAACAAAACAAAAAATTCCCAGAAGGCTTTAAAAATGTGTCAAAAGATAATCTCAGCATAGTTAAATAGCTTTTGAACATAGAGAATTTTGAGCTAAGTAAACATTTTTTTTTATAAAATACCAAATCTCAGGTATTTCCTTGTAGCAATATATTAATAAAGGAAAGTGGTACTGATAGGTTGAGTCATTTATATAGCTATGCCAGAAATGCAGAACCAGTTTGGAAACTGGTCAATGAACAAAAAGATAAAGCATGGAAATGAAAAGTTACAGAAATCTGTAAGGCAGAAATTGTAGGTGGTTCAAGTGTGTACTCGTAAGATGATGATATAGGAATATGTTCTCATGCAGAATTGATTATTCTATTGAAAATAGGGCTAAAATTATTCTTTTTCTTCCTTTCTTATTCTTTTTTATTTATGTTTTATTATGAATAAAGTCACATTTTCTATTCATATTCAAGGTCCATTCCCCCTCCCACCCACTCCAGTCACTCTTTCTTCTCCAAATCTCCCCATCTCCTCCCCAGCAATGGCAGGAGGTCGCAAGGTCCCAATATTGCTCAGTTTAGCATTAACTCCATGCAGATCCACTTTCCTCACCTCAACATCAAGACTGGGTCAGGTGTTCCTCTAGAGGGAGTGATGTAACAGATGCCAGTCAGTCCAAGGTGTTTCAGAACCCAAGTTGTTCAGTGGTTGTATTTTGCAGCTTGGACATGCTTTGTATTTTACTTTTTTGTTTAGAGACCACTAATGAGTGACTACATCCCCTGCTTATCTTTCTGGGTTTATGATACCTCACTCAGGAAGATATTCTCCAAACCCATCCATTTGCCTGCAAATTTTAGGATATCATTTTTTCTTAATGCTGAGTAGCACTCCATTGTGTAGATGTACCACAATTTGTTAATCCGTTCTTCAGTTGAGGGGCATCTAGGTTGTTTCCAGGTTCTTGCTATTACAAATAATGCTGCTATGAACATAGTTGAGCTAATGCCTTTGGAGTGAGAATGTTTGTCTGTTTGACCAGAAGTGGTATTGCAGAATCCTTGGGGAGACTGATTCCAAGTTTTCTGAGAAACTGCCATACTACATTTCAGAGTGGCTGAACATGCTCACACTCCTACCAACAATGGAGGAGTGTTCCCCTTGCTCTGCAACCACTCCAACATAGGCTGTCCTCTGTGTCTTCTATCTTAGCCAATCTAACAGGTGTAAAGTGTATCTCAAGTTTGTTTTGATTTGCATTTCTCTGATGTCTAAAGAAGTCGAGCACTTTTTCAAGTGCCTTTCAGCCATTCGTAATTCCTCTGCTGAGAATTCCCTTTTTAGATCTAAACCCCATTTTTTGATTGGGTTATTCAAGGTTTGGGGCTCTAGTTTCTTGAGTTCTTTATATATTTTAGAGATCAGTTCTCTAACATTTGTAGGGTAGGTGAAAATCTTTTCCCATTATATAGGCTGTCGTTTTGTCCTATTGAGAGTGTCCTTGGCTTTACAGAAGCTTCTTAGTTTCAGGAGGTCCACTTATTGATTGTTGTTCTTAGTGTCAGTGCCACTAGTGCTATATTTAGGAAGTTGTTGCCTGTGCCAATTCATAGAACTGTATTTTCCACTTTCTTTTCTATCAAGTTCAGAGTGGTTGAGTTTATGTTGAAGTATTTGATCCACTTGGATTTGAGTTTTGTGCAGGGTGACAGGCTTGGATCTATTTGCATTTTTCTACACACTACCTACCAGCTATACCAACACCACTTGTTAAAGATACTATCTTTTGTCCATTTAATATTTTGGGCCTCTTTTTTTAGAAAATAAGGTGTTCATAAGTTATTGGGTTAATGCGTGGATCCTCAATTCAATTTCATTGATTCACAATTCTGTTTTTATGCCAGTATCAGGCTGTTTTTATTACTGTTGCTCTATAGTATTACTTGAAGTAGGGGATGGTGATGCCTCCTGAGGTTCTTCTGTTGAGCAAAATTGTTTTGGCAATCCTGGCTCTCCTGTTACTCCAAATGAAAGTGAGTATTGCTCTTCAAGGTCTGTAAAATATTGTGTTGGGATTTTGATAGGCAGTACATTGAATCTGTAGATTGCTTTTGGTAGAATTGCAATTTTTATTCTGTTGATCCTACCTATCCAGGAACATGGGAGAATTTCCTATATTCTGATATCCTCTTCAATTTCTTTCTTCAGTAACTTAAAATTTTTGTCAAATAGATCTGTTAATTCTTTGATTATAGTTACTCCAAGGTATTTAATGCTTTTTGCAGCTATTGTAAAGTGTGATGTTTCCCTTATTTCTTTTTCAGCCCTTTTATCTTTAGTGTATAGGAGGGTCACTGATTTCTTTGAGTTAATCTTGTAGTCTGCTACAATGCTGAAGATGTATACCAGCTTTTGGAGTTCAGTGGAAGAATTTTGTGAGTCACTTATGTATATAATCATATCATCTACAAATAGAGATAGTTTCACTTCTTTTCAAATTTGTATTCCCTTAATCTCCTTTCGTTCTCTTATTGCTTTACCTAAAACTTCGAGCACTACATTGAATAGGTAAGGAAACAAAGGTCATCCTTGTCTAGTTACTGATTTTAGTGGAATTGCTTTGAGTCTTTCTCCATTAAGTTTGATGTTGGCTGACAGCTTCTTATGAATCGCCTTTAATATGTTGAGATATTTTTCCTGTATTCTGATCTCTCCAAGGCTTTTATCATAAAGGAGTGTTGGATTTTGTTAAAAGCTTTTTCAGCATCTAAGGATATGATTATGTGTGGTTTTTTTCCTTCAGCTTGTTTATATGATGGATGACTTTTATGATTTTGTGTATGTTGAACCAACCCTGCATTTCAGGGATGAAGCCTACTTTGTCATGGTGGATGACATTTTTTTATATATTGTTATATACAGTTTGTCAGAATTTTCTTGAGAATTTTAGCATCAATATTCATGAGGGATATTGGTCTGTAATTCTCCTTCTTTGTTGTGTCTTTAGTGACTTGGGTATTAGGGAAATTGTGGCCTTATAAAGGGAATTTGGCAATATTCCTTCAGTTTCTACTCCGTGAAATAGTTTGATGAGTGGTACTAATTCTTCTTTTAATGTCTGATAGAATTCTGCACTGAAACCATCTGGACCTGGACTTTTTTTACTTGGAAGGCTTTTAATGACAGATTCAATTTCCGTAAGGGTTATAGATCTGTTAAGGTAATTAATCTGGTTTTCATTTAAATTTGATAAATGTTACCTGTCCAAAAAGCTGTCATTTTCTTCTAGGTTTTTCGATTTTTGTGGAATATAGATGTTCAAAGTATGACCTGATAATTCTTTGGATTTCCTGGGTGTCTGTTGTTATGCTCCCCTTTTCATTTCTGATTTTGTTGATTTAGATACTCTCTCTCTCTGCTTTTTGATTAGTTTGGATAAGGGCTATCTATCTTATTGACCTTCTCAAAGAACCAACTCTTTGATTCATTGATTCTTTGTATTGTTGTTTTTGTTTCAATTGCATTGATTTCAGCTATAATTTTGATTATTTCCTGCCATCTACTCCTTCTAGGTGAGTTTGCTTCTAATTGTTCTAAGGCTTTCAGCTGTGCTGTTAGTTCGCCAGTGTGGGAATTCTCCAGCCTTTTCATATAGGCATCTAGTGCTATGAATTTGCCTTTGAAGACTGCTTTCATTGTGTCCCACAATTTGGAGTACATTGTGGATTCATTTTAATTAAATAGTAGGAATACTCTGATTTCTTTCTTAATTTCTTCCTTGACCCAGAGGTGGTTCAGCTGAGTGATATTTAGTTTCCATGAGTTGGTAGGCTTCTGTGATTTTTGATATCGTTGAACTCTAATTTTAGGCCCTGGTGGTCATATATGATACAAGGGATTATTTCCACTTTTGTATCTATTCATGTTTGCTTTATGACCAATTATGTGGTCAATTTTAGAGAAAGTTTTATGTGGTGCTGAGAAATATGTATATTCCTTTGCATTTGGGTTGAAGCTTCTGTAAATATCTATTAAATCCACTTGCATCATAACCTCTGTTAGACTCCTTATTTCTCTGTTGAGTCTCTGTCTAGTTGACCAATCCA
This sequence comes from Sigmodon hispidus, assembly GCA_004025045.1. Lineage (NCBI taxonomy): Eukaryota > Metazoa > Chordata > Mammalia > Rodentia > Cricetidae > Sigmodon > Sigmodon hispidus. The sequence continues at coordinate 17,472 of PVIH01019701.1, forward strand.
GAGGTGAATATGAAGTACTGAAGTCTTGCACTATTAGGGTATGAGAAATGATGTGGTATTTGAACTTTAGCAGTGTTTCTTTGACATAGATAGGTGCCCTTATATAAGGGGCATAAGTATTCAGGATTAAAATCTCCCCTTGACCAATTTTTCCTGTGATGAATAAATAATGTCCATCTTGGTCCCTTTTAATTGCTTTTAGCTTAAAGTCTACCTTGTTAGATATTAGGATGTCAACACCAGCTTTTTTCTTAGGGCCATTTGATTGATAAATCTTTACTCAACCCTTAACTCTGAGCCTTTGTCTGTCTTTGTGGTTGAGGTGTATTTCTTGTACGCAGCAGAAGAATGGCTTCTGTTTTTTATATCCATTTTTTGTGTGTGTCTTTCTATAGGTGAGTTTAGTCCATTGATATTAAGGGATATTAGTGACCACTGATTGATGTTTCCTGCTATTATTGGTGGTAGCTTGTATGTATTTCCTTTCTCTGGGCTTTTTTTCTGTGTGATTATTGTTTGTGGTTTCATGGGTGTATCTGGGATCCTTAGGTTGGAGATATCCTTCTAATGCTGTCTGGAGTGCCAGATTGGTAGATAGGTATTGTTTCAGTCTGACTTTGTCATGAAATACCTTGTTTACTCCATCTATGATGATTGATAATTTTGCTGGGTATAATGTTTTAGGTTGGCAGCCGTGTTCTTTTAGTGTCTGTCTAACTTCTGACAAAGCCCTTCTTGCTTTCATCATTTCCATTGAATAGTCAGGTGTTATTCTGATGGGTCTGCCTTTATAAGTAAGTTATTTATAAGTAAGCTGCCATTTTCTTTTGCAGCTCTTAAATTTTTTTCTTTTTTTCTCTTTGTTTTGTGGCTTGATTATTATGTGTTCAGTGGACTTTTTTGGGGGTTCATATCTATTTGGTGTTCTGTTACCTTCTTGTAACTTTATAGGCATTTCCTTCTTTAAGTTAGGAAAATTTTCTTCTATGGTTTTATTGAATACATCATCTGTGCCTTTGAATTGCTATTCTTCTCCTTCTTCTATTCTTATTATTCTCAGGTTTGGTCTTTTCATGGTGTCCCAGATTTCCTGACCATTTTGTCCTATGGCTTTTTGGTTTTAGTATTTTCTTTGACTGATGTATCTATTTCTGCTACTGAGTCTTCCACTCCAGAGATTCTCTCTTCCATCTCTTGGATTCTGTTGGTTATGCTTGTATCTGTAGTTACAGCTCTTTTCTTCAGATTTTCTATTTCTACCTTTGCCTCACTTTGTGCCTTTTTTATTGCTTCTACTTCAGTTTTTAGTTCCAAGAATGCTTCTTTCATTTTTTGGTATACCTTTTCTGTTATCTTTCATGAATTTGTTCACCTCTTCCAATTTTTTGTTTGTATTTTCTTCTGTATCTTTAACGGAATTTTTTATATCTTCCTTGAAGGCTACAATAATGTTCATAAGGTTGTTTTTGGTGTTGTTTCCTTCTGTTTCCTCTTCATTCCTCTGTTCAGGTGTTGTAGTTGTAGAACCACCAGTTTCTTCTGGTGTTGCCTTGTTATTCCTTATATTGTTACATGTTGTTTTGCTCTGACATCTGCCCACGGCTTCAGTGGGTCACGATTAGGTAGCTCATAGTCAGTTGTGGCAAGAGGACTTTTGTATCTCCTGTCTCCTTTGAGCAAGGGTTCTGCTCAATCTCTGACTCTGCTCTGGATAGGTGTCTAAATTTCAAATCCTCAGTCCTTTTCTGTTGATGCAGTGTGAGGCAGAGCCTGGCCGTGCAAGGTTCCCTTTTTAGGTGTGGCTAAAAGAGCCTCTCACCGCCAAACTCTAGTCCTGTCTGTTAGGGAGAGCCCTAACACTTATTTTTATAACACTATTGTAAAAGCCTTAAATGAATTCAATTCAAGTCCTAAAATTCTATGGAAGTCCAATTTTAATACAAATTAAATGATTTTAGTAGATTATTTAATAATCACAATGCTCTGTGGATGTGTACTGGTCACCTCTGGCTGCTTTTAGTTAAATTTACAGTAAGTCTCAAAAGCAAAACAAGGCAAATGTTGAGGGAATTGAAATATTTTCAGTATGGCAGTAAAGACAGTGTTTGTTTGATTGCTTGTTGTAGTAGCTATGTTAGAGAGAATGAATTAGTCATGTGCCCCAGAAACTTCTGGCTCAAGAAAATTTTAAAGATAACAGTGAGTCTGCTCCTTTACTTGAGCAATTTTAAAAACATCTTAATGATATCTCATATACATTTGTGGTGATATCTTTAAAAGCTCAGAAGTCTTACAGGGCAGTATCCTTTCAGCAACCAGACATGGCTATTCCTTCATAGAGAGACACTAACCTTCACTGTTAGAAAACTTATGAGCAGGACTTACTACTGTCTTTCCTTTCTGTGAGTGTGCTAAAGCTGTACTTTAATTAAAACATTAATTGAGTTAATTTGATTTAAAAGAAGCAGTGAATAGTAGAGTAGACTGTGTATGGATGAGTGAACAAGGCGTAGTACATGACTTGAAATTTGCAAGGAATAGTAGAGGGCTTGTAAACTCTTATAACTAGACACTCAGAAATTCAAATAAGTGTGTAGTCAAGTTGCATACAGCAGTTTTCAACAGTTCTTCCTAGTGCTGTGACCCTTTAATGCAGTTCCTAATGATATGATGACCTCCAGCCATAAAATGATTTGCTGCTACTTCCTAACTGTAATTTTGCTACTGTTAGGTACTATAATGTAAATATCTGTGTTTTCTGGTGGTCTAATGAGAACACTGTGAAAGGGTTATTTGACCACCAAAAGTGACTTGACCCAAAGGTTGAGAACTATTGTATTAAAGAATAAAAGTGAGGCTGACCAGATTGGTAGAATGAAAACCATAAAGGGGCAAGCATTAGAGAGAATGTTCAAAGAGAACTCTTAATTTCTTGAGCTATTGATATTTGGCATTTGTCTGAGAGAAACCTTCAAAAAAGCACAGTGCAAGAAGCTATTGTTAGCCAAGAACATGACATTTGAGTCTCAAAAACATGATGTTTTTCTTGCTCTTCTTTTGGTTTAGCTGAATAAAAATAACTGGAATCCAGGACAATGTGGGCTTTTGGAAAAAGAGTTCTTCAGTAGAAATTAAACTATAATAAGAGAAAAGCTAGAAGCCAATTATCTGAAAGCATGTGTATTATTTCTATAACAAGATAGATATTTGTTGGGATTTTAATAGTGACTGAAGTTAAGGTCACTTTGATATAATCAACAAGTGCATGGACAAAGAAAGAATGCATACTTTCATGCAAACAAACCACACACATCAAAAGAAACAAAGTCATATTTCTGGAATTTACCTTTTGCTTCCTAGTGTACAGATTTTATGTGAAGTAGACAAGTAAAAATTCTAAATAAAATGCAGTTGTTGTCATTAGCATATTAAGATGTTTGGTTTAAGGGAAAAACTACACATTTCTAAGAAGTTGGTCTCAAATACCATGAAATACAAAAATTGACATTTATAACTTTAATTATCTCTTTACATAGTGGTGTATCTCCTTTCTGCCATTTTAATAAATATACAAGTAAAAAACACATTTTGTGAAATATTTTTGAAAAATAAATGAAATATTGTCATTTCATCGATTTCAAGTTAGATCAGATATATTTCAAATCCCTGAATATGCAGCTAACTAAAAGTGTTACTGCTTCCTTTTTTCTGAAAAGAATATTTTTGTTAAAATAAATTAAATATATTTTTGTGTAAAATCATGTAGCAAGTTTTCCTTCCTATAAATCTACCTGAGCTTGACAGAGGCAGAGTAATAGATTAGATCATACTGGTGCTGAAGTACCCAGAGAGAACATAATTTTATTTTATGGGCTGCTACACTGTTAGACAACATTCATTTGGGAAAAAGACTATTGCTATGACTTTTCTTACGGCAACTTTGAAAAGTTTGTTTTACATTTTAATAAAAAATTTTAAAACACATTGAATTCCAAAGGTTAATCATTTGTGTATAACCCAACACTGACCTGTTTTATGTACTATGGCATGAGCCGCTTCATCAGTTCCTTCAGAACTCCAGGTATATGTTAAATCTCCATGCTTGAAAGACAGGTTATCTTAAGTTTCTGTATTCTAGAACCCAAGTGTAATTTTTAAAGAATTCTTTACCTTTGGGTATGATTTTTAATGGGCCTCAAATAAATGGGAACTATATTTATATTTTTAAAATATATAACCATAGGTTAGTAAAGTCATTACATAGGATAATCTAATAAAAAAGTGTCATATTTATTATTGTCCAATTTTACATAAATAAAACACTAAATGTGAACTGTAGTATGGGGTGTGGACTCCATTATGATGGGCTAACATTTATCAATTTAGAAACACATGGCTTTAAAAAATTAAAAGGGGCTGTTTAAGATTAGGACAAAGTAGATACCTTTATAATATCCTCCTCACAAGCCTGGAATTGTTTTATAAATCTATTATTCATCTAATTATCTCCCAGCCAAAATAATCACTTGATTTGACAGCTTATCCAAACTTCCCAGGTGTTCTTCACTCTGCAGATGTCTCTTCTCATTCCTTAATATCCCTGTATAAGCACATAAGCACAGCCTCTCTCTCTCTCTCTCTCTCTCTCTCTCTCTCTCTCTCTCTCTCTCTTTCTCTCTCTCTCTCCATCCATCTATATACATATATATTCATTTCCTCTCTCTCCTCCTTCTCCCTCCCTCCTACCCTACATATACATATTTTCCTATTTCAAAGTTGTGTTTTTGTTTTTATGAGTAATAAATATGATAGCTACAATAGTCAAAACTTACCTTAACGAGAACATTCTAAAATTTATAATATGATGCTTGTATGAGTCCAAAGAACCAGAGAAAATACTTGCCTAATGACACAGTTGGTGGTGCCATCAAGTACTTGAATATAGATTTACACATTTCAAAAACTCTTTTTTATTGCACTCATAGTACTCTAAACTGGAAAATAAATATTCATTCTAGTTATCCATTTCTTCTCTTCATTTTGAACTCTTAAAATGATCAAATCAAAAATATTTTTTCTGACAAATACTTGAGTCCATTTTAGGAGAGAAGTTTTCCTTATATCATAATACTTGATACTTGGAATAATATTTAAAATATATATTGAATTCTTCAGCTCTGCATTTTGAGTGGTTGTTGTAGTGGGATTGTGCTGGTAATGTAAATATTTTTCCCACCTATGGGTTTAATAAAAGCTGATTGGCCAAAGGAAAACAGGAAGTGGGGGCGGGGCTACCAGGCTAAGAAAACTCAGGAACGTTTCAGAGCAGACGCAGATGCCAGAGTTGCTGGAGCTACCCAGAGATGCAGAGGAAATGCTCCTCTGAGAAAAGGTATTGAGCTGCATGGCTGAACAAGATGGGTTGAGTTAAAATGAAGGAGTTGACGAGTTATATGCCTGGGCTCTAGGTTGATCAGCACAAAATTAATTTAAGTGTGTGATTATTTGAGATGAAGCAGGGCCTGGAAAGTCTTGGCCAGAACCAATTACAAAAGGTTGTACTGTTCTGTAATGGACTCTGTTGTGAAGAGAAGTTTTCTTGAGAAATGAGCACTACAATTATCTGGGGCTATAAAAACAAACATTTAAAGACTGTGGTTAGGGATTATACTGGTTTAATAAATTTTTGGTTGTAGATGCTCCTGTTCTTCAGTAGGTCTTAAATAACGTAGAGAGCTATTGGTTACTGCCTACATATGCACACCACTACAGTATACTTAGCTATCATGCCATGCTGTCAAGTAATTCATAAGCCTCCTAGTTGAATAGGACTTTTGGTGCTTCCCTTCTTTTAAACCTTGCCTGGTGTATTCTGGTATCATGAAAACTAGTTCTCTAGAAATTTTTCAGGTGAGTTCCAGCTCTTGTATTTAGATACATATACATATGTGTATGCAATAACAATGAGTAAAAACACAAATAAATAGGGCCTAAATTTGAAGGAGAGTAGGCAGGGGTATATAGGAGGATGTAGATGGAAGAACAGTGATTTTAAAAATTAATTAAATTAAAAATCTCAAAAATTTGATCTTGTCATTACTTTATCTGTTAGCTAAATAAATCGTGTACATGTTACATCTCTCATGAACTTTAACATGAACTCTAATTACCTTGCTAGAGAAGTAGTAGTCACATAAACATCAATATTGGCATGTCCTCAACATACCAAAATTGAGTGTTAGTTGTCTACATACATCCGGAAAATGGCTAACAATAAAAGGTAGCTTTGTTTCTGATATTACAACTAAATTTTGACCATAAATCGACTTCACATTTTAAACAAATATTCTTTATGTGTATTATTCTAAAACTACTTGTTTGATCCTTTATTGGAAGACATGCTCTGGAGGAATTGAACTTGAAATATAACATGGAGCCTTCGGGCTATTTTTCTCTGCCTTTCACTCACTATGCTACTGTTACCAAAAGAACTCTCAATTTAATAGCACACACTATACAATACATTCTTAACCTTGGGTTTCTTGTAATTGATGAAGGTCTAGGATCAAGAGGGCACATTCTTTGACAATGCTTAAGTTATCTATTCAAGATAATAAACTGATAAAAAAATAAACTGGGTTCATCTGTCTCGAATCATCTTCTGCCTGATACTATGCTAGTTTTCTGTCACTTTATTTCTCATTACTTGCCATAATAAAGAAAATGAAATATATTGAGTGGATGACTTTGTCTTCCTGACTCTCCTATTTCAATTTCTTCCATAAAAGGGGAAAGAATGAAAACCCAATAAATATAGCCGAGAGAAGGAAGCCAGTGTTGTTACTATACCACACATATTCTCACAGCCTTCTAAATCGTAAACCGTTAACAGCAAAAGCTAAATCTTGACATGTTGATAGCTAAACCATACCACAATATGGCACATCAATTGCCTGTTATGGTTCTGAAAACCAAAAAATATTCTCCTCTCTGCCATTAACATAAATCATCCTTGTTAAATCACTTTAATCTCCAGGTGGATATTTTTTACCCTTTGTTTTGTTTGGGATTTTAAAATGACACAGATTTTGATGTCAGTTTGGGTTGAAGAAGGGATTATCAGGTAGTGGATCAGAGGTGTAGATTTTCTATGAGTAATGCCCATAAATAAAATTCAATAAACGTGTCAGGTGAACATTGCACATTAACCAACCTAGCAGGCTATGATAAGACTTTAAGCCTTGTCTGTTTGTCCCATTTTTCAGAAAACCAGTTCAGTGCTGTAGGTCCACACACATGTTTTTGGAACAACTTACTTTTCATAACATCCATCATCCCATAGTTTTCTACTTTAGCACTGTTGTGAACAAGGCAAGGTGCAAGTATTAATGGAACTCCAGTACATTATAGACTATTTTTTATACATGAAATAACTGGAAAAATACTGGAAGTAATATTTATTCCCAATTAACTTTTAAACATACAGCTAATTATTAATTTTCTTCTTTTTGATTTTCAGAAAGCTGAACCCTGTTCCTGAAGCAAACAAGGTTAAGACCTCAACATCCTCTCTGCTAGCCACAAGTGTCTGATTTCATTCAGAGATGTCCTATCCTCTCACTACGATGAATATTTTAATCCCTAAAGGTGGCAGCAGCCCATGTTTGCAAGGCTTTCGTTTTGAAAATAAACAGAGTTTTAAAATAAATAAATAAATAAAATACTTCAGGAGTTCAAATGAGGTAATCAGACTTTGAGCTTGTTTCTCATGAGATGACTTGTACATGCTGCTCCAGTCCATGAATTCTGTCTGTTGATTCCCGTGTTGCCCATCTTCATTCCGAGCCCCTGCCTGGCTCTCTGATGTTTCCATCATCAGCCTCTATCCTCTTTGCACTGAAGCATGTTTTGTTCCCGAGAATGAGCATGGAATTAGGTACTGATGCATAATTTTATTCAAGAAATGCATATCCCACCACAGATTACTGAAGATCTCAGTCGGTACAAGTTCAAGAGCCAAGAATGTAAGTGAAGAATGAGAGTGTATTTAGTACAGAAGAACCAATGTGAGTGATGAGCAGAGAAAAGATGCACAAAAGGAAAGTAGGTGATACAGAGTAGAAAATGTGCTCAGCATGTCATATATTTGTGAGAAAATTTCTTTAAAAAGAAACTAGACTAAAATTTAAATTTTAAAAGAGGGAGAGAAAAAGAAAAAAAGAAAAATAATCCAGTTGACACTCAGTGACCTATACCCTAGACATGAATTACTTTCTTTGTTGACTCCTTCTGTGAACTTCCCTGTAAATGTACTCCTGCATTGCATTAAATGGGAGGGTCCTCTCATTTAGAGTCCCACTCTAAGACAGCTGGTTCGGGCTTCACTCCCTTCCTGCAGCTAATGTCACTGTGCATAACTAAATTAGATTTTTGAAGTCCTCTCCCTCAGCCTCATTTGTTAATGCATGAGTGAATTTCGACAAAATCACACGTGCACGTGGAGGTGAGAGGAGAATTGTCTGGAATGTCACTCATTGCTTTGCATCTTTCTAAAGACAGGGTGTTGCTATTTGGAGCACTGTGTATACAAGGCTGGATTCTTGGATACTTGAACTTGATTTTTTAAACTTGAGATAGTTTTTCTCACTATATAACCCAGGCTTATCTTAAAATTATAATCCTCTTGTTTCAGGTTTTCCCATAGAAATTATTACTTTCTTGTGTCGTTATGAATTTGTGAAAGTTGTTTTATACTTGCAAATCTTTTAACAGATATATGTTGAATGATGTTTTTAACCTATTCACCTTTTGGTGCTTTCTAGAAGAAATTTTGTATTTCTATATAGTCTATATAAGTTTATATACACACAAACACACTGAATGCATGCAGGATTCCATTTGTACAGAGTAATGTTCACAGTAAAGAGCTCACAAAGAAAGGAATGTAAGTCTAGTGTGCAGGTCACTAAGAATTAATAGACTCAGGTTATTTTTCCCCTTTTAAATTTTAAAGGGCTAATTTTGATGCTTCAAATTTATTATTTTTATAATTATATTTTAATTAATTAATTTACATAGTACTTACACTTTTGCTATCCCATTTAAAAAAGCTTTTACTCGTCTCAGATAACAAAGACTTCTTCCAATAATTATAATATTAGTTCTTGCATTTATTTACTTTGTCTATTTTAAGCTTTTCTCTAAGGTGTGAAGAAAGTGTCCAATGTCACCTTTTAACATAGTTATCTAACTGTGTGACCACAATTTCTCCAATTGAATTTCTTGGAAATGTTATAAATTAACTGGCTATAATGTAATGTTTTGTTTGTAGACACAGCATTAGTAGAGTAATCATCACACATCTGTGTTGATCTTACTGTGTTGATCACACTGTGTTTGCAAATTTTGATGTTATAAAATGTGTCATTAGTATTAGTTTCCTTATTCTGAGTCTCTTGAATTATTTATTATTTTTAAGGTCAATTTTGTCAATAAATAAACCCAGAGTTTCAATAGTTAGGAGTTATACTGTATCTGCATGGAATTTACACAGAATTCCCATTAAGTATTGTTAAGTCTTCCAAAACATGAAACAAGATGTGTTCAAAAAGTTTTACTTTGGGTTTAGTTTACTGTTAAACATTTTTATAATAGTTTACATTTTGAAAGTATATATGCCCCTTGTTTTAAAATGAAATATATTATTATTATTTTATGCCATTATAGATGGGACTGCTCTTAACATTTTATTTGTTGTCAATGCATATAGAAATATAATCATTATTTCCTACCTTATATTTCAAACTTTAGAGCTCATTTAATATTTCTGAGAGTTGATCTTATGACCATTCCTCATTACTTTCTATTCAGAAAGTGATTAAAAATAGGTTTTTCCAGAGAGTAGACACTAACCAAGTTTTTGCTTGTGTTTGGCCTCTATTTTTATTCTATATTAATTTATTACTACTTTAAACCTTTATTCTTTTGTTTTGTTTATGTGTATTGTTTGATTTTTCTTTTTAGTTTCTTAAGAAAACAAATTATCCATTGCATTTTTAACATAATTATTTGGCATTTCCATCTAAAAGTAACTTTAATGAAGTTTTATAATTGGTGCTTTTTTGCATTTTTATTCACAAGAAAATTTTTGATATCTTTTTTATTCTTTTCTAACATATGTTACTTATAAGTGTCTTATTTAATTTTCTAGTTGTGAATTTCTCAAATTTCTGTTACTTATTTTTTAATTTTGTTTCATTGTGGTACAAAGTGGTCATTGGACTGTACAATTCTCAAGTATTTAAAGAAGCTTATTTGGTGACCTCGAATGTGGTCTGCATGTACACTTCAGGAGAATACATATGCAGAGTTTGTTTGGTGAAATGTTCTGGGGCCTATTAGTTCTTTCAAGTTTAATAGTATTTGTACTTGATTTTTGTTGTTTGATTGTTTTTTACTATAAATACTGGTAAACACATAGCATGCATATGGAAGTCTGTATTGGTGCTGATTTTGTCCTTACCTTCTGCATGATTTTGTGAGATTCATGTGTTCAGTGCAGTGTAATCTAGGCTACCTGACCATGAGCTTCCAATCATTCCCCTATCTGTGATCCCTTATGAATGCTGGGATTACATGTGCTACTTCCTCTGCTTTCTATGAGTTCTAGGAACCCAAACTTGGGTCTTTATGATTATTCAACAAGAGCCATCACTTCAGTCAATTGTTTTGGTCAAATATTGTATATCTCTTTATCTTCTACCTACTTTCTTATTTATTATTTTAAGTGAAGTGGTAACTTTTACAGCCATTATTAATTCATCATCTCCTTTCAACTTCAGTTCCTTTGATTTTTATTCCTTGTATTTTAAGATAGGTTTAAATGCTGATCAGATATTTAGATCTATATGTATAATATCTTTTCTATGTTAATTATAAAAATTTAATTGTGTCTCACATAGTTGTTAAGCTCTACTAACCACTAGATTAATTCCTTCTGATTTTTCATAATATTTAGAACACAACTTGCTAGGCAATCAAATCTAAAATTTGCGAATCATTTTGATGGCCTTCTCATTTGTCATGACTCCACAGTAATCTTAATGGCTCTTTTTCTTCTTCTGCACTCTGTTACACTAATGCCCTAGAATGTAAGAAGCTGTCCACAAAGCCACAGGCTTCTCAACTTTTTACCATAAGTACATTTCTCATTTCAAAATCAGCTTCAGGCTTGAACTTTCCCACATTTTGGTTCAAAATTAGTTGGTAAAGAGTTTTGTTTATTTTAGTTATGCCTTCTTTTGTCTACTCTTCTTCCTGAGCAAATGGAAAGCCAAGGATTGATAATGTGAGAAGAGACAGTTGTGAGGGATAGTACACTTTGTTTAGAGGACAGTATCTTAAACCAATGTGATTAGATTTATTGAGGTGGGAAGATTCACGCTATGTGTGCAGGCTGCCATTCCTGTGAGTTCATATGTGCATCAGTCCTGTCAACTCATCATTTTAATTTCCTCCAATATGCAATGTCTATGCTGTGAGTACATATCACACATAGAAAAAAAATCTCCAATTTCTCCTTTTGCTTTAATACCATTAATTCTAACCTTTTGCTTACTATTGTTTCCCTATAAGATCCAGCATCTCCTGAGGACATTGTCATCATATTTTCCATATTTTCTCCTATACCTTTCTTATCAGTCTTTAAATCTTGTCTTTACTTCTTAGATACTGATCTTCTTTCCTTTCCTGTCACCACTGTCATAATACGTATGTTGTGTACATTGAATCATTGTAGCAATCCTTATATGACCTTTGATCCTTAATTTTCAGTACAATGCAATGCCTTCAAACACTTTACATGTGTTTCAGTCTTTCTTGACATTGGATAAGATAACTCAAAGGGGAAACTGAGATCCACAGAAAAAGAAAAAAATGGGCTATCTGATACAACCAAAGTAACTTGAATAGAGATGTTACGTTAACCTTCTTGGTGTCCACAGATTAGAACAAAAATGTGCATTCAAGGAAAAGGAAGTCAAAATTATCAAATTCACAGGCCAAGATAGTGGGGGAGATTTAGACTAGAAGGCAACAAAGGGAAAATATAAAAGCTTAGTTGTTTTAGTGTGTGGGACAGGAGGAGAGAGAAATGATATTAATTTTATGATTGTATGAAACTGTCAAACAATAATTTATTAAAAACAAAAATATTCTTTGGATGTTAAATTGTTTAAAGCAGGGTAATGTAATAAACAGCTTTTTTAGAGACATCACACTACTGTGTTGCAAAATAGATATTAGAATCAGTAACACTAAGTTGACAGAAGAAACAGAGCAAGAAACATTGCAGGTGTACAGGAATCTGTGTCAAATAAATCTGGAAGGTGAGAGATTACTCAAGGAGAACTACAAAAGGGATTAACATGGCAGGTCATGGGGAAATGTTGTCAGTGACTCCTACGGTACAGAGATTGAAGCCTGGGGATCTTTCCTAAGCATTGAGGTTGGATTGGTTTTAGATCACAGTGGTTCATTCACTCCAGCCTTCTATTTTATAAAGCTATAACAATACACAGATGTTAAGTGATTTGGATAAGATCTTACCATTGTCTAATGCTTAATGAACAGAATATGACTCTTTCAATTTCTGTTTCAGTGTGCTTTCAAATATTTGACAATATATCTAGTGCCTTGTCTATTTCCTAGGTATTGGAGATGACATAATGAGAAAACACAGAGTTCTGGCTTCCTGTTGTACAGGAGGATGAGAGTGCTGTGTAACAGACAGTGACAGACCTGCCTTTGAGGCTGTGCTCTGAAATGTAGGAGACAATTACTCTAATCTAATAATTGTGTTTATAAAATAAAAGCTTTGACTCCACCCAATTTCATAACATAAAAATATCTCTCATACCTAGCTTCAGTGGTGTATATGTGTCAGTCATCATCAGATGTAAAAAACTGATTTTTGTTTAAAATGAAGTAGTTCCCTTATATAAATTTATACATGAAAATTGAGTAATCAGTCTGGCTTCTCTTAATTGCCTGGGAGACTTTACATATCAAAATGAGCTCAACACATTTTTTAAAAAAGAAAAAATCATAATAAACACTTGTGCAAATATGAAGATTCATTAGTATACACACACACGTGTATGTATGTGTGTGTGTGTGTGTGTGTTCCCAACATTCTCTCTTTTGAAAGAGTACAGAAAATATACAGGAAATGTATGGCACAAATAAACACATAACAAAATATGCAATTGCTTAACAAAATAATTCAGTCTACTTGAAGTCTTGATTTTACCCCACAGTTAAGCTATTTCATGAAACTTAGGGAAGCACCAAGTTCTTGATTATTAAAATGCTTCACCAACTCTGCTGATGAAGCAGAAAGGAGTTTATGAAGGGAAATTTTTTAAGCTTAGAATTTAAATCCATCCTTGTTGTAGAAACTTGATTAAAAATGTCTCCTCTAGTTCGCAAGCCTTCCACAAATAATTCCTTTCCTAACTATGAGAACAAAACTCCTTGGTCTTCTGTTCCTGTGACTGTGAAGGTGATGTATTCATTCCTCTGAAGCTGACCACAGGCCTTCCACTGAGACAATATTTGTCTTTATAACGACTTCTCCTAGCACCAAACAAGCACCCCTTTAAAGGCAGTCTCTTTCCACAAGCTTCCCTCAGCAAACACCTTCAAGTGTTGAACTTAGTCCATTTTGTAATCAACCACCCTTCAGACACCAGCTAACTATAAACTATTCAGAGTTACCCAGTGTATCTAGTGCTTTCTGTCCTGAGACACATTAACTCATCAAACATTGACTAATACCGCAGGCGTTAATACCAAATGAGACAGAATTTGCTTTGAAAAGTGAATGAATTGACCTCCTTTTGGTTGTGAATACCATGTAATTCTTTCTGCCGCCATGCCTCATCTCTTTAGATGTGGCATATCTCAAATGGCAAAATTCAATAGAAAGAGTTAGTGATAGATTCTGCTAGCTCTAAGGAGACCCACTACCTGTGATGATAGTTTTATTTCCTATAAATGGAGTTATTTGCTGAAACTTTGGTTCTTTACTTGGACATAGAGACTATACAGAAATAATTCACAGTACAACGATAGAGAAATATAATGAAATTCTAGCACCTTCTAAATGCCTTGATCTCCCCCAGACATACTTAAAACAACTTGGCCTTCATTGAATCTGATGTCTCTATCTATCACTGTCAAGATGAACTGCCCTAAAGGAACTTCTAAATTATAGTTTTATCCCAGTATGGGTAAGCAAAATGTATTACTTTTGACTATATTTCATTTGTACTTACCACAACCTAATAGCAAATGAATGCCATAGTATGTCTGCTTATACATAAAAACCACTAATAAATGTATCATCCTACTAATTCAACTCACAAATAAGTACCATATGGTTTATATGTGGCAAGCTCACAGAGAAACAATTTCCAGAAGGATTTACACACCAAACAAAAGCTGAAGCTTGTAAAGGTGAATAACTGGCCCAAGGTCATACAGCCAGTCGTCAAACACATGGTCTAGCCATCCCACAGCCCATGTGGCTTTCCTTTCATTCCAGTGACCTCAGGGAGCTCCCAGTTTAGAGAAGGAAGTATACAATCAATTAAGTAATTTCAAAATATAGCCCAAGTAGAGGTTTTGCTTTAAAGCCTTTTGGAATATACGCCTCTACCGAGTTCCTCACAAATTCATGAAAACTACTTTAATGAATTATTTTTTTCTTTATTTTTATTCCCTCAAATATTTTCTTGATAGGCACCTCGTGAGACTCTCCAATGCTCTGGTATGGATAGAAGTTACTTCATTGATGCTTAAGATAGAAATATACTTGACCTCAGCAGTGACAACTATGGAGATTTGAAATATTTCCCCCTTGGAGAAACTGACACCAATTCTGAATGCTACCCACTTTGGAGGGAAGGTGAAGAGCTGTTTCTGTTCATTTGCCTGAGAACCAGATGGATGAGATACAGAAAAGCCTGAATACTTCTAGATCATTCTAAAACCACATGGCTAACTCTTGGTCCTAGGAAGCATCACCATGCATACTGGGGCCTTCTGTGTGAGCCACTCACTCTTAGCTGGAGTAATAACAATAAAATCCAGTACCCACTGTAAGTAAGGACTGTATATCCACTTTTCTTAGTGGATGCTGGCCCTCTACTGTGCACAGAATGATCAGAAATTATAATCCTAACTTTCCCTTTTGGATTGAACTTTTCTTATTTTTATCTTCACTGTTTCATGAAGGTGGTGGAGGTGGGAGGAATTAAAAGTTTTTATTTTTATTTTAGTTTACTTTAGGACATGAAGCTCATAGAATGATGCCACTCATTCTTTAGGTTGGGTTTTTCTATCTTAATTAACTCAGTTAAAACAGTATCTCCCAGGATTGGTCAAGAGTTTGCCTTACAGAAGATTCTAGAGAACTGACAACAATAACCACTACATCATGCAACTATAAAGACCTGAGTTTGAAACTCCAGCATCCACATTACAATTAGACTATGTGTGGTTAACATTCTTTGCTACATCCAGTCTTGGAGTTGATTCATCAGGCAGCCTAGGCCACTCAGTGAGATGCAGGTTCAAGAAGAGAATATTTCAAAATAAATAAATACAGAAAGAAAGAAAGTATAGGCTAATCAAGAAATATATCTGATGTTGACCTTTTTCTTTAAATCCTACATTCTTTATTTTTCTTTCTTGTTCTTGTCTACTTTGTTCTATATCTTAGAGTCTAATAAATAAAAATATTAAAAATTTTTTTCCTTAGGTAGTTCAAAGATTTAGGGTATTAAATGTTTGGTTTAAATTTGTTTTAGAAGTTAAATGTTTAGTCAGGTTTTACTAAGAATCTCTTACATCAAAGTTCCCTCAGGTGGCTAGATGGGTTAAAGCACCTTGTTATGACAAAAGACCCAAGTTTAGTTGCAAAATGCAAGCAAATTGCTGTTCATAGCCATAAGAAACTCCAGTTTTATGGGATTTAATGCCCACTTAGGACCTCTGAAGGCACCAGAAATAAGAGTAGAAGATACTGGCTGAAAACTAAAACATAAAATAAAATAAACCTTAAAAAGTTTTGTACATTAAAGAATTCAGACACCTACAACTTTAATACTTTTACACTTAAAAAAATAATGAAAATGATTACAAAAATTTTGAAAAATTCTTACTAAACTGAAAGATCCTAATTAAGGAATCTATATACACCTTACTACACGTATCCTTTTTAAAAAATAGAAAATGTAAGATAATATTTATCTCAATAAAAATAATTAGTGTCACTCAAAGTTTATTAAGTTACTTCATGTCAGAAAATAGAATGGAGGCTCTCTGCAGCGTCCCAGCACACTCTGGAGCAGGGGGCAGCTGAACTCTGCACCTGGCCACACCCACAGCTCCTGCTGCTGCTGAGGGTATCTGCAAGGATCCCTACTGTGACCCCGAACTGAGTGAACTGAGCAAACCAACTGCAGGGGTCTCTGAGGGGCGGATTCGAACCCTGACCAGAGCTTCTGCTGCTGCTGAGGGTATCTGCAAGGATCCCTACTGCGACCCCAAACTGAGTGAACTGAGCAATCCAACTGCAGGGGTCTCTGAGGGGCAGATTCGAACCCTGACCAGAGGTGAGGAGGGTTCGGCAGGCCTCAGCGCCTGTATCCTGGCCTGGGAGGGAGAGTTGAGCTCCCATTGCTTTCTGTTCCGCGGCCGGAACCGGTGCCCTCTGCGGCATCCCAGCATACTCTGGAGCAGGGGGCAGCTGAACTCTGCACCTGGCCACACCCACAGCTCCTGCTGCTGCTGAGGGTAGCTGCAAGGATCCCTACTGCGACCCCGAACTGAGTGAACTGAGCAAACCAACTGCAGGGGTCTCTGAGGGGCGGATTTGAACCCTGACCAGAGAGGTGACAGGAGACACACAAACCAAAGTGCCACAACTGACCAGGACCCATCTAATCGTGAACCACTGAACCCATGGGCAAACGTCAGTGCAAGAAATTACATAATAATACAAAGGGCAATATGGTAACTCCAGAAGAGAGTGGCGATCTTACAAATACAAGACCTG
>PVIH01019702.1:0-14533 GCA_004025045.1 Sigmodon hispidus
AAAAAAAAAAAAAAAAAAAAAAAAAAAAAAAAAAAAAAAAAAAAAAAAAAAAAATAAAAATACATTGCTTAAAAAAAGAGTTTTTGCTTTTGTCTCCACAAAAATCAAAACCTATAGATTAGTTCTAGGCAAATGTGGTTCCATTTGTCAAGGCCACCTAAATATACTCAACTTCCAAGATGGCCACTTGAGATGATCCAGCTTCAAGACCCCATGAGATCAACAACATCCTTTGACAACAAAAAATAATAATTAAAAAAAACTACGTCCAATTTCCCCAAAATATTACTTATTAATGTTTGTTTTCATTACAAATGATTAATAGTCATAGTCAATTTCTTTAAAAAAAAAAAAAGCAGGGAGGAGAGTATATAGGAATGATTAAAAAAGATAAGTGGATTTTGGTTTATTGATATAAACTTAAGGTCAATTTTTTTATGCTATATATATTTTTCTACTCTTGATTAAGGTATGATGCTGATGTAACTCATTTAAAACTGTAATGTGTAATTGAAAAATGCATATAAATAGTCATCTATGATAACCAAACTTATAGTCATGTTAGTTAGGTTTTTTTAGGTATATAAAGATATATTTCAATTAGATAGGTAGTATTCAAATACTTTAAAGACATGCAAAATATGGCATTTAAAATATTTTAAGAACTTAGACTTTTCTAGACAGTGAGACAGGTCTGCTCCTGGCAGCACCATTCAGGAAAATGATGGGAATTGAAGAAACTGTTCTGGTATTGATTGCTTGATAGAATGCTATATAAACTGGACATGCAAGTTCCATAGAAAAGTAACCTCTGAACTTCAGCAGAACAAGCCAAGACGGTTCTTCAGGTTCCTGCTTTGCAGAAAAAACATTGCCAAGCATTCTTCAGGACACAAAGAGAAGAGACTGTTAGACTGTGTTAAATTTCCTGCATCACTAAAAGGTATCCCAGAGACTTTGGGCCATATAGGCTAAAGATAGATGCCCCAACATTACAAAGAAACTTTGGGTGACTGTTTAGGCAGACAGGTGTCATCTCTGTCATTTTCTAGACTTTGGAAGTTGCTTGCACTTCCTGTTTACTTAGATAATATTATATCCTTCTGTGGTCTTTGGTGTAGTTGAAGATTTAATAATTATAAAAATAGTTCTTTTTAGTTTAAAAGATATATTAGATATAAAACTTTAGACTCACAATGATAAGATAGATAATAAAATATTCTCTTTAATTTTGTAAGTACAAATATACTAGATATTTGACTGTAATTCTTGACTGAAAGCTATTCTATATGTAATTTTGCTATATGAAAATTAAAACCATCCTTTTTAATTATACAGAAAAGAGGAAATGTGGTGGAAATGTTCTCTATATGCTGTAAATAAAAAAACTGTTTTGGCCTGTGTACAACACCGTGAAAGTGGGTGGAGAATCAGAGGACAGGCAGGTAGGAGAAGGGCTGAGTAAGTCAGTCTCCATCTTTCCCCCAAAGAAGAAGCATGTAAGGGACACAGATGAGCCAGGGGCTGAATCACATGGTGGGTAGATTAATAAAAATGAGTTAAATTAAGATAAAAGAGCTAGCTAGTAATGTGCTTAAGATATGGGCCAAACAGTATAAAAGATATAAGCATGTGACTCATTTCTTTAGGAGACAAAAGATGCGCAGACCAGGTTCCAAACCTCCAGGCCCAAATGGGCCCAAAGAAAACTACTACAACAACAGACCTATTTGACAAAAATTTTAAATCACTGAAGAAAGAAATTGAAGAGGATATCAGAAAATGGAAAGCTCTCCCATGTTCCTGGATAGGTAGGATCAACATAGTAAAAATGGCAATTCTACCAAAAGCAATGTATGGATTCAATGTACTGCCCATCAAAATGCCAACACAGTATTTTATGGACCTTGAAAGAACAATACTCAATTAAATTTGGAATAACAAGAAAGCCAGGATTGTCAAAACAATTTTACTCAACAAAAGAACCTCAGGAGGCATCACCATCCCTGACTTCAAGTTATACTATAGAGCTACAGTAATAAAAACAGCCTGGTATTGGCATAAAAACAGACTTGTGGATCAATGGAATAAAATTGAGAATCCAGACATTAACCCAAAAACCTATGAACACATGATCTACAACAAAGAGGCCCAAAATATTCAATGGAAAAAAGATAGTATCTGTAACAAATGGTGTTGGCATAGCTGGATGATAGCATGTAGAAAAATGCAAATAGATACAAGCCTATTAGATGCTGCACAAAACTCAAATCCAAGTGGATCAAAGACCTCAACATAAACCCAGCCACACTGAACCTGATAGAAAAGAAATTGGGAAATATCCTCTAACGAATTGGCACATAGGACCATTTCCTAAATATAATACCAGTAGCACAGTCACTAAGGACAACAATCAATAAGTGGGACCTCCTGAAACTGAGAAGCTTCTGTAAAGTCAAGGATCCAGTCCATAAGACAAAACGACAGCCTACAGAATGGGAAAAGATTTTCACCAACCCTACAAGTGATAGAGGGCTGATCTCTAAGATATATAAAGAGCTCAAGAATCTAGAGCCCAAAACCTTGAATAACCCAATCAAAAAATGGGGTACAGATCTAAAAAGGGAATTCCCAGCAGAGGAACTACGAATGGCTGAAAGGCACTTCATCATCTTTAGCCATCAGACAAATGCAAATTAAAACAACTTTGAGATACCACCTAACACCTGTTAGATTGGCTAAGATAAAAGGCATAGATGACAGCCTATGTTGGAGAGGATGCAGAGCAAGGGGAACACTCCTCCATTGTTGGTGGGAGTGTAAGCTTGTTCAGCCACTTTGGAATGCAATATGGCAGTTTCTCAGAAAATTGAGAATCAATCTCCCCAAGGACCCAGCAATACCACTTCTGGGTGTATACCCTAAAGAGGCACATTCACACTCCAAAGGTATTAGCTAAACTATGTTCATAGCAGCATTATTTGTAATAGCAAGAACCTGGAAACAACCTAGATGCCCCTCAACCAAAGAATTAATTAACAAACTGTGGTACATCTACACAATGGAATACTACTCAGCAGTAAGAAAGAATGATATCCTAAAATTTGCAGGCACATTGATGGATTTGAAGAATATCCTCCTGAGCATGGTATCATAAACACAGAAAGATAAGCAGGGAATATACTCATTCATTAGTGGATCACAACCACTGTACAGCTTGGGATATGAAACACTTTGGACCAGCAACTCGGAACCCATTTCCTCCAGAGGAACACCTGACACAGTTTTGATGTTGGGATCAGGAAAGCGGATCTGCCTGGAGTGGATGCTGAACTAAGCTACATTGGGAACTTGGGATCTCCTGTCCTTGCTGGGGAGGAGATAAAGTGATGGGGAGAAGAGTTAGTGATGTGGAGGGGCAGGAGGGGGTAGGGAGTCTAAACAAGGGGATACATGGACAAAAAATATGACTTCATTCATAATAAAAGAGACTTTATTCAAAAATTTAAAAAAATTAAAAAAGCTTTGTGCCATATATATGTATATATATAATATATACATACATATATACACATATTTTTATATGTGTGATTAAAAGTAATTAATGAAATGTTCGATGATTTTGTAAAAGAGCAAGGAGAAATATTTGAGAAAGCATGGGGGAGTAAAAGGCAGGGAAATTGATGTAATTTATTATAATCTCAAAAATTAAAACAAAAGTAGTTAAAAGTGAAAAAATGACAAAAAGATACAGGATGCTGTAAAGAAGGTGGTGGTGGAGGAGGAGGAGGAGGAGGAGAAGAAGAAACAGAAACATATATTTTTCTATGATGTTCGGTTAATCCTAGACCCCAGGACAGCTGGACTTTGCTCTCTTCCCTTTTCAATACTTGACATCATCTCACAGATGTAGATCATTTTAATATCCTCATATTTTTTATAATAAAAGAAATATGTAATATCTAGCTGTCTTTTTTATGTTCCAAGAATTTAAATTTTACATTAAAACTAGATATATAATATTTAATCTTTTCTCCATGTTTTTACATATGAAGTACCCAAGTGGGACTGACCCTTTCTCTTCTGTTACTTTTGAACTGTATTAGGTAAAACAAAATTGATGAGACCAACACTTTTCTCATACGTGAGCTTGAACTGAACACATAAATTCTTTGATAGAACTCCTGTGATTTATGTGTGGAAGAAAAATCTGAACTATTAAATGTAGAGCCTTCCAGGTATTCTTTCCCAAACTGTTTAACCTCTGATTTATCACTACTGTGCAGACATGGGGGTCATAGCCAAGACAGGTCAAGGAACAAGCTTTTTTCTGAGATAATTAAGAAGAGCCATTGCTAACTTGTTTCCCTGGCCAAATTGTGAATGGCAAAGACAGTTGCTGCCAACAAGACACAAACTGAAGGTATCCAACACAAGTCTCATGACAAAATAAATAAATAAGTGAATAAATAAAATAAAAAAAAATTCTTACTTTGTTTTTACAAATTCAAACCTCTTCAACTCTTTCAATTCCCTTAATCACTTTTTAGCTTAGGTAAGAAAATATTTTAGTGTAAAAGATGATGTATTTTTTTATCATAGTATATGAGATGGATATAATCCAATAACTTTTATCTGCTATCTGTGAAAGTTGGGTAAATAAATAATATTTGAGCATTGAGCATTAAATATGTCTGAAACTACTAAACTTCATTGAATGGAGAAGTATCCAGGAGACATTAAGAAAGATTGGAAATACTTATGAAAGGCTTGCATGGTGATACTGGCTTATCAGCAATTTAAAGATTCAGCAAAGTAAATGAGAATCAGAAGTTCAAGTCGTGTCTATGCTACATAATGAGTTTAAAGCTAATCTGCTCAGCACAGCAAAATCCAGATCCTGTCATAAAAGCTAAAGTTCAAGGAGGAAAAAAATAGAAAGCTGGAGACACATCTAAGTGGTAGTGGTTGCCCTATATGTGAAAGACTATAGTCTTAATCCACAGCATGGGAAAAATTAATAAAGTAATAAACAATTTGATAGAAGTACTAAATTTGAAATTATAAAGAGAATTGTAAATTTTAGCAATTATTTGGTGAAAATTCAAGGTTGTACTCTATTTTATTGAAGAAGTGGATAACTAATACCCACCTCTACCTATTCTTGGACTAGAAAAGAATAAAAATGGGTTCTTGTTTTAGTTCTTGTTTTGCCTTCTTTCCCATGACTGCAGTAAAGAAAGTGTTGAATCTATCCATTTCTTCACAATAGGAATCATTAAATATAACCTATTTGCAGTGATTATACAACAAATGTGAGGACCCTGCAAAGACAAAAGCAATTAGAAAAGGGGTACTCAAACCACAGAGTTTACCAACACTTCTTGAACACATAAAAGTTTTCATTTTTTTCTAACCCATAGCAACTAAATACATGTAATATAGAATAACAGCATTCTTCCTATCTTGCCACATCATTATTATTTATTTAGTGTTTAATTATGTAAGGTAGTTCAATAATATTTACTTTCATGAAGACAGAAAAAAGTTACTTTTTAAACAAAAAGGATGATTTCTGGATTAAAAATAATAGCAGTTTCCTTAAATTAGATTTTCTATTTGCTAAGCAGAACTTTAATTATGTATTTTTAGTCAATAGTCAGCATTCTTTTATCCAGACTTTTAAGTAAAGCTTAGAGATAATAGAATGCTTATCTTGTGGTAGTAGAATTTTGAGACTACATTTAAGTGCAAGGCAGTTTTCAGTTAAAAAAAAAAAAAAACATGAGCAATGCAGTTCATTGTAATTCAAAAGGCATTTCCTCATCAATGGAAATGTTACATTGGCCTGAAGGGTTTGTTTCCAGCCTATATACTAAATGAAATAATACAAACAAATATGTAGCTATACATAAAAATAATCACTAATTCAATTTTATGATGCTATTTAGTATGTGTCTGTGTTTTTGTGTTTGTGTATGTGCAGGTGTACATGTACTTGTGGAAGGGGAGGAGGGTGAAGCTCAGAAGAAATCCTTAGCTATGATATTTATATTTTAGATAGGCTGTATAATTGTTGCAGAGATTTAGAAATTGCCAAGTAGGCTCTGCTGGCTACCATCATGAGTCAGGTAGCTACTTGGATCTGTCTCTCTGTGCTGAGGATTATAAACATATATCACCAAACCAGCTTGTTCTTTAAGGTAGATCCTGCAGATCGAGCTTACATACAAGTCCTTATTCTTGAAGGCAAGCAGTTTTCTGACTAAACTGTTTCCCAGACTGATATTTCTTACTTTAACTTATAGGAGCTTGGAGACTTTGAAGAAACTCATACTGAAGAAAACCAGTCTTGCTAATGTAGGCTTTTAAGATACAAAATAAAAAAAAAATCTAGGAAAATGGAAAAACTGAATAAGTGTAAGAAGAATGACACAAAAGACTTATAATATCAATATATTGAACTTATTCATGAGGATCTTATTGGGCATACAGGAGATAGAAACAAAGAATAAAAAATGTTGACACTTGTTCAAAGGGGGGCATAAAAAACTGTTTGGTTATATGGAAACTTTAGCACTGTGGCTGAAATATGTAACGCTTATTTTTATGACACAGAGAACAGAGACACAATAACAGATGCATATGAGATATATTAAAAGAACAGATTGTAAATGGTTTAGAAAAAGTAATTCCATGTGGACACTCACATAGCATGAGAGGATCAACATGGGCAGGAGGGACAAAGTCTTGTGTTGAGAATGAAGCATTTCTGGAACATGAATTAAAGTGTGACACCAAGCGCATGTTGCCTGGGAGAGAAACAAGTCAGGTGTGTAGCTGAGCCTTGGCTAAGAGGTCATGAATTGCCTCATGCACTGTAGTTGGAGTCCCCTTTAGAAGGCTGGACACAAGCAGAAATACCACTAAGACCAGTCTTCCAAGATGAAGTGTGTTGGAAACAAGACACAGTGTAAAAAAAAATCACTCAAAGTAGAAGTGCTGACACTTGATTTTCAAAACATTTTCTGAAACTGCTTACTGGCAGGATCCTTTGAAGAATGAACATTGTCTTGTCCTAGCCACTGAGGTTTATTTCTGATTATTGATGCCATCTTAATAACTAAAATCACATATTGTTAGATATAGAAACAAACTGAAAAGAGCCTATGAAAAAGCAACCAATCATCAGTTGAGACACCTTGGTGTTTCACTTAAGGGATTTAAATAGATATGATGATTCCACTGTGCCAAAAACTACAAAATTTTATTTTTCCAAATTAAAGGATAAAGATCATCATGGTACTTACATAAATAAATATATACATAAACAATGACATAAGTTGTTATATAGAGATTCGAAGTCAGACTTCTGGTACTTGAATAAGTGTAAGTGTAGTGTAGTGAAAAAGAAAACAGAGACTCTGCACATGCCTTGGTTTTTAAAAGCAATGAATGCTTTGATAATTTTTCCATAATGTCAATAGCATTGATTTTAAATGTAAACTCATCAATTATATTTTATCATTTTACTTAACACTAAAATTATTAGACTGTAGAAGAATTGATTTGCTTGTCTTTCTGTCCATCTTCTCTAGTAGAATGTTAATCTCTTGAGATCAGAAACTGTGCTTTGAGTATTTTAATTTATTCAGCATTTTTCTGTTTTATTATCTATCAGAATTCAAATACTCCTTTTAAATAATAGATACAGAACAGAATGTAAAAGCATAGTTAAAAATTATGTAGAGATTAGATTTAGGACACAGGGTAGAGTAGGATACCCAAGTATCTGAGTAGATCACTAAAAGTTGGGCCTCAGTTCAATGTAAAAATATATATGAACAACAGAAAAAATATATGTGTGCATATGCTTTATAGTGAGATAGCATTATATGTTAATAAGAGGCATAATTACCTTTACTCATAGACATTAAGGGATTTCTTAATATCTATATGAGATATAAGATATTTCACTATATGAGGCTATAAGACTATGTTCTTGTACACTGTAAATATTTTTCACTTGTATTTGTTTAATAAAATCCTAATTGGCAAAAAAAACAGGCAGAAAGTAGAGGTAGGGCAACCAGACTCCTATTTCTGGAGGGGAAAGGCAGAGCAGAGACATGAAGCAGATACAGAGGAAGGAAGTTGAGAGTGGTGTGGCTAAACATGAATAAGAATCCTGAGTTAATTTAAGAGTAAGAATTAGCAAGTAATAAACCTGAGCCATAGGCCAAATAGTTTATAATTAATGTAAGCTTTTGTGTGATTGTTTGGGACTAAATGGCTGGGGGACTGTCAGGGCAGGACAGAAAAACTTCTGATTATAATGTGAAATAGCTAGGATATATTATACCTTATATGTGGGATATTTTTTCTCCTTTTAGCCTTAAAGTAATCTCTAATGCTAGGTTTATTTTAATGAATGAATGGCAGGTCTTTAAATGCTTAAAAATGCCCATAAAAACTCAGAGCAAACAATTTTATAGAGAAGTAGCTTTCCCCTCTAATTCAGTAAAAATGGAGTTTTAAACAACTCATAAATTTACAATCAGTCTCATTTTGCCCTGGATGAACAGGTAGTGATGAGAGTTGATGAACAGTAGAAGAAGGAAAATGAGGGATAGATTTATCTCAATAAAGACAAAATGCCTACTCTTGAAAAGGCAAATGAAGCAAGTGGTCTCACTAGTAAGTCAACATGACAAGGGAAAATCTGGAGGTTGTTGTAACAAAATAATTTTTCCAAAAGGAAAATTTCCCAAAGCTTTGCTGAAAGTCTAATGTGGAGAGGTGAAATAGATAAAAATGAGCCACCACATTATCAGCATAATAACATATTCACAAAGGGGCAAAGAGTTCTACTGACAGTTCAAGGGTAACCAATGGATGTCTAATTGAAATTAAGTCACACTAAGTAATATGAAAATCATGCCTATACTGTAAAAAGACAGCTTTGTGAGGATAGTGAGGTCATAAACCTTAGAATAGAATCAATTACTGTTTCTTTGTTAGACTATCATAATTTGTTGCCACATTCTAAACCTTATTCTTATACACATGTATATGTATGGCTATAAACCTTCATCAAAGAAGTTTCTCTTTGAAGCAAATGGAGACCATTAAAGAAACCTACAAGTGTCTTCAATAGTTCATGAGGAGATCAATCCCAAGGGCTATATCATAGCTCCTGCTTCTGTGGGTATAAGAAGGGGTGGAGAAAAATGTAAGAGAAATAATACCAGGAAATCTGCTGTGAAACAGTTTCTCTTAGAAATAGCTATATAAACAAGACTTGACAAACAGCAATAGAAATTAACATATTAAGATAAAAGGGGGAGTTTCACAGGGTGCCAGCCTTAGACAAAGAACTACAGGCAATGACTGACTACTAGGAGAGGGAAAATTATCCTCTTCTAAAGGTGATTCCCTGATTTATTATCCAGCGCAGAGGTATCAGCTTTATTACATATCTATACACACACAACACAACTAAATAAAAACAGGCTCAACAGGTTTTACAGGTAAACAGAGTCCACTGAATCAACTAAACAGGGCTCATATGACCTTACAGAGACTAGAACAAATATGAGGCCTGCATGTAGTGTGTGTGTGTGTGTATGTGTGAATGTGAAACAAACATAATCAAAGCTTAAGGATATTAACTTGAGAGCATGAGGGTAAGAGGGACTTTGGGGAAGAGTAACTAAGAGTAGCTGCAGGGAAAAGAAAGATAAATATAAAAAAGTGATATAATTGTACTTCCCTTAGGACAAGCTGGTGCTTGCCAGGAGCTGTTACCTCTATGTTTTAGTCTCTTTGGTGTGAGGAGGTACTCTGTGGGATATAGAAAGAGAAATCTGAACACCAGTCCAGTCACAAAACTTGTGACTTACTATCTGTCATTCTGGGGCAGTGGTGGTGACCAACAAATGTCTGATTTAGCTTGAGTCTCACACTGTGCCAGAGAGGAACTCTATGCCTTACACTATCTAGATAGCCAAGAACAAGAGAAAAGACTGAATATTCCAGACACCCAGGGTAGAGACAAACATGACTAGGAATATTAATAAAATGATTCTTAAGAATATACTGATATACTCATAGGTTTGTATCTTGTTCAGTGATCATTATTAGAAAAACTTCATCTGGAAACCAATGAGAGCATGTGCAGAGAGAGAGAGAGAGAGAGAGAGAGAGAGAGAGAGAGAGAGAGAGAATTGGAGGTCTCTCCCTCAGGTCTCTCTTAGAGATCAGGAACACCAAGGAAGAGGAAGAAGAAATATTATAGAAGTCATTTGGAATGAAACAGGCAAAGAGAGTTCCCTGAATCAACTAAACAGGGTTCATAAGGGCTTAAAGAGACTAGAACAAACATGGGGCCTGCACAGATTTGCATCAGTTACTCTGTGTATATGTTCTGTTAGCTTCATGTTTTTGTGGGTCTCCTAAAAATGGGGATATGTGTATTACTGGCTTTTTTTGCCTGTTCTTGGGACTTTTTTCCTCATATTGGGTTTCCTTGTCCAGTCTCCTTATGAGGGCTTTTGCCTTGTCTTATTGTTTCTTGTTTGTTATGTTTGATTGTATTCTCTTAGACAGCTGCTCCTTTCTGAAGGGACCAAAGGGGGAGTAGAATTCAGGTAGAGGATATGAGTTGGGAGGAGAGGGGAAGGGAAACTATGCTAAGATGTATAAGAGAAGAATTAAACAAAACATTAAAAATAAATAAAACATTTCATTTGGAACTGAGTGTTGACACACATTGTCTGGTAGCAGGATTGACACAAAGAAACTCAAGGACATCTTTTAATGTTCTTTGTCTCATAATGTTTTGCTAAGGCATTTGGGTTTTTTTTTGTTTTTTTTTTTAACCATACAGGTTCATTGAGTATATATTATAGTTTCCATTATTATATTTTTATGGGATTTCTTGTGTACAAATGTATATGTCTCTATGTATTCTATGTGTTTTTTTCCTCTTTTGGTTTGCTTTGCTTTGTTTTATTTTATTATTATTATTTACATGATAGTTTATTTTCTAAGAGGAGACAGAAAGAGTGTTGATTTATATTCAAGGGGAAGTCGGGAGGATCATGTAGGTGTTATGGGATACCTTAATTAGGATTTCTTTGCTGTGAAGAGGCACCATGACTATGGCAACATTATAAAGGAAAATATTTAATTGGATGGCTTACAGTTTCAGAGGATTAATTCATTTCCTCATTGAGAGACAAGGTTCTTGCTTTACAGACAGACGTGGTGGTGGAGAAAGAGTTGAGAGTGAAAAAGAAGTTACATCTTGATCTCAAAAGTAAACTGAGATTTTGGGTGTGGCTTGAGCATATATGAGACCTCAAAGCCCACCCTACAGTGATGTACTTCCTTAAATAGGGCCACACCTACCCCTACAAAGCTAGACCTCCTATTAGTGCTACTCCCTATGAGCTTACAGGGGCCAATAATATTTAAAACTATGACGGGGTGACCATAATCAGAATATATTGTGTGAAAAATAACTATATTTTATAGAAGAGGCAAAGTTAAATGAGAGGAAACAATCAAACACCAAAAGTAGCTTGTGAGGCTACTGATAATAAAGCTTCCTTCTACATAGAAAGGATTATCAGTAGCATTGAATGTTGGAGGAGATTCCCTGATCTTCTCACCTGCTCACTGTTAGGTCAAAGACCTAGGCTACTATAAAGTAAAGGGAAATCCTCAGTTCCTACATTTGACAAAGGATTCACAGACATGGTGGAAGTCATTGTGAAAAACCGACAAAAGCATTAATTAGAACATACAACTTTTTCACCCATCATGTTATACTAGTATTATATTTACTCATAGCAACAATCTTGAGTTATTAAATGCTACTTGCTGGCTTAGTTCTAGGCTAGCATATTCTCAGCTGACTCTTTTACACAGTCCAGAACTACTTGCCCAGGGAATACTTTTACCTAATACTAATACTTAATATTTAACTAATAATCAAAACAGTCTCCAGAAATTATGTCAGATGAATCTAATTCTGAAAATACTTTATTTAACTTTCTTCTCTGATGATTCTTGAATGAGTCAAGTTGACAGTTAAAAGGAAGTAGAGCCAAGTGTGGTGACACACACCTTTAATCTCAGTACCCAGGAGACAGACACAAGTAGATTTCTATAAGTTTGAGATCAGCCAAAACTATGTTTAAAACAAAACAAAAGAACTAAGCTAAGATGAGTTGCTGAGGACAGTAACTATTAAACCACCACTAAGTCTGACAATAGTGATTGTTACTTTGGGATGGTTACATATTAAAGGTAGCAGAGCTTCATAAGTCTATCTAGTTATTTCCCATCAAAGACCATTTGGAGCCCTTTATCTCTCTTCTGATAGTTCATGATATACTTTTTTGTAAGTTTGAATGACCTGAGGACAAACTCAG
This sequence comes from Sigmodon hispidus, assembly GCA_004025045.1. NCBI lineage: Eukaryota > Metazoa > Chordata > Mammalia > Rodentia > Cricetidae > Sigmodon > Sigmodon hispidus. The sequence continues at coordinate 12,441 of PVIH01019702.1, forward strand.
AAATAGACTTGCACCTAACTACTTTAGGGTTCTTTTTGGAAAAATATTATTTTATTAGTACTAGACCCACAGTGGTACTTTGACCATAATAAAATTAAATGTTCTTTCCTATCAGTCATCTGTACAAGCTGCTAGCTTTCTGCTATATTTGTTGCTGAGAAATGGCTCCAAATCCCTTGAATTCCACCTGTAGCTTTCTATTTATAAATGCTTATATAGTGCTTTTTTGGATGCAGGTGTAGGGAGATTTAAATTCAGTTTCTTAAATTGTGGGGGGATTACATTGGAGAAAGGGAAGCTTTTTGTTTACAGTGAATTCTAGAAACAGAGTCCCTTGTTACAGAGAAATGTGTCTAATTTCACACTTCTTATATGCCAGCTTTAATACACCATCAGTCTCTTTATTTGAAGAAGTTTAGAGGTTTTTCAATTTGAATTAATTACCACACTAGTATTCTGTCATATAGTACATTAATATGTTATTGCTGGAATTTGTGTGGCACTTGAAAAACACCTAGGTTGTGGTCAGGTTCCAGTTCAGGGCCCAGGTGCTGTCTGTGGAGAGTGTCCCCACACACTCCATAGCAGAGATAAACTTTGGCTGCCAGGGAACCCCCAGCTGCTGCTAAGGGAACTTTCAAGGACTCCCCACATCCAACTGCTCCAACAGAGAAGGACTGAGGACTCAAAAAGCCAGACTCAGACTCTGCCCAAAGGTGAGGTGGGCTCAGCAGGCCCTAGCACCTGAATCCCTGCCAGGGAAAATTGTGTTCTGGTCGGGTTCCAGTTCTGGGACCAGGTGCTGTCTGTGGAGAGTATCCCCACACACTCCATAGCAGACAGAGATAAACTTTGGCTGTGAGGGTTGCCCCAGCTGCTACTAAGGGAACTTGCATGGCCAGCCCCCCTCGAACTGCTCAAACAGAGAAGGACTGAGGACTTAAAATTCAGTCCCCTACCCAGAGCAGAGTTAGAGATTGAGCAGACCTTTTGTTCAGAGGTGACAGGAAACACACAAGCCCGCTTGCCACAACTCACCAGGAGCCACCTAATCATGAACACCTGAAGCCATGGGCAGATGCCAGTGCAAAAATATGTATAATAATATAAAGAATAACAAGGAAACTCCAGAAGAAAATGGTGGTCCTACAACTACAAGACCTGAACTGAGCAATAAAGAGGAAACAGAAGGAAGCAACACCAAAAATTCCTCTATGAAGGTCATTGAAGCTCTCAAAGAAGACATGAAAAATTCCCTTAAAGGAACAGAATATAATACAAACAAAAAATTGGAAGAAATGAACAAATCTATGAAAGAAACATTCCAGGAACTAAAAAATGAAATAGAAGCACTAAAAAAGGCACAAAATGAGGCAAAGATGGAAATAGAAAATCTGAAGAAAAAAGCTGAAACCACAGATACAAGCATAACAAACAGAGTTCAAGAGATGGAAGATAGAATCTCTGAAGTGGAAGACTCACTAACTCAAATAGATATATCAGTCAAAGAAAATACTAAAAACAAAAAAGCCATAACTCAAAATATTCAGGAAATCTGGGACACCATGAAAAGACCTAACTCTAAAAGGCACAGATAATGTTTTCAATAAAATTATAGAAGAAAACTTTCCTAACATGAAGAAGGAAATGCCTATAAAGATACAAGAAGCTTATAGAACACCAAATAGATATGGCCCCCCAAAAAATTCAGCACGCCACATAATAATCAAGCCACAATACAAAATGGGAAAAGATTTTCACCAACCCTCCAAGTGATAGAGGACTGATCTCTAAGATATATAAAGAGCTCAAGAATCTAGAGCCCAAAACCATGAATAATGCAATCAAAAAATGAGGTACAGATCTAAAAAGGGAATTCTCAGCAGAGGAACTACAAATGGCTGTAAGGCACCTGAAAAACTGCTCTTCATCTTCAGCCATCAGAGAAATGCAAATCAAAACAACTTTGAGATACCATCTAACACTTGTTAGATTGACTAAGATAAAAGGCACAGATGACAGCCTATGTTGGAGAGGATGCAGAGCAAGGGGAACACTCTTCCATTGTTGGTGGGAGTGTAAGCTTGTTCAGT
>PVIH01019702.1:14633-34686 GCA_004025045.1 Sigmodon hispidus
ACCCAGCAATACCACTTCTGGGTGTATACCCTAAAGAGGCACATTCACACTCCAAAGGTATTAGCTCAACTATGTTCATAGCAGCATTATTTGTAATAGCAAGAACCTGGAAACAACCTAGATGTCCCTCAACTGAAGAATGGATTAACAAACTGTGGTACATCTACACAATGGAATACTACTCAGCAGTAAGAAAGAATGATATCCTAAAATTCGCAGGCAAATGGATGGATTTGGAGAATATCCTCCTGAGTGAGGTATCACAATCTCAGAAAGATAAGCAAGGGATGTACTCACTCATTAGTGGTCTCTAAACAAACAAACAGAAAAAAACACCAAGCATGCCTGGCAGGGACTGAGACCCTGGCTTGAGCCTCTAGGCCTTTAACAAAAGGCTACCATGGGAACTTGCTGAGAAACCAACCACTGAGCCAGCACAACCCTGAGTAAAGTAGATGTTCTCCCAAAGTAAAATTGATGTTCTGGTTTGCTTAACAGTAACTAAGAAGTAACTATAAAGAATAGAAAAACAGGAACATTCTGTGGCTAGGTTACTTAGCAGCCCTCTAAGGTAACTCTAAAGAATAGAATAACAAGAACATTCTACAGTTAGGATACCTAGCAACCCTCCCCTAAAACAAGACCAGTCACCTTGCCAATGTCCTGCTTCTCCTTGACTATCCCCTCCCCATATTCTACTATATAAGCATGTATAGAATCATAATAAAACTGCAGCTCGATCAGAATCCTGTTTGACCTGCTACCTTCCTTTGCATCTCCCTTCCCTTCATTCTCTCTCGTAGGTGCTCTCCCGTGTTGAAGTCCCGCGGATCGGGGCACATGCCCAAGTGGCAAACCACAACCACTGAACAGCTTGGGGTCAGAAACACCCTGGACTGACCCTTCGGATCCCACTCCAACTATAGGAACACCTGACTCACTCTTGAGGGAGGGGGGACAAAACTGGATTTGCCAAGAGTGGAGACTGATCCAAGCATTTTGGGGTCAGTGGGACCATAGGATTGTCTGCTACCTGACCAGGGAGGGGATGGGGAGTTGTGGAGAAGAAAAAAATGACCTGATGTGGTGGGAGGGGGAAGGGACCTTGATTAAGGTTATACAGGGAAGGAAAAAAATTCAGAGCGAAAGCTGAAGACAAAGTAAGTATATGTGTAGCAATCTTATTTGCATTATCAACCTTGATAAGTCATGCTTATGATTTTTCTCTTCTTTAAAGTTCTTGTTAACTTCTCAGCATTTTAAATTCATTTTACTGTTTTTCTTCATAAATACAAAATAAATAAAGAAAAAAATGTAAAATCTTAAAAAAAATAAAAAAATAATCAAGCAACAAAGCATACAGAACAAAGAAAAATTTTAAAAGCTGCAAAAGAAAAGGGCTGACTTACATATAAAGGCAGACCCATATAATAACACCTGACTATTTAATGGAAACAATGAAAGCTAGAAGGGCTTGGTCAGAAGTTATATAGATGCTAAAATAGAATGGTTGCCAAACTCAAATACTATAACCTGCAAAATTATCAATCACCATAGATGGAGTAAGCAAAATTTTTCATGACTAAGGTCTGACTGAAACAATATCTATCTACCAATCTAGCACTACAGAAAGCATTAGAGGGAAAACTCCAACATAAGGACCCCAGATACACCAATGAAGCCACAAACAATCAATAATCCCACAGAAGAATACTCCAGAGAAAGGAAACACAAACAAGTTACCACCAAAAATGGCAGGAAATATCAATCAGTGGTCACTAATATCCCTTAATATCAATGGACTCAACTCTGCTACAGTATGTCACACTCTAACAAGATGGATACAACTACAGAAGCCATCCTTCTGTTGCCTACAAGAAACACACCTCAACTGCAAAGACAGACACAGGCGTAGAATAAAGGGTTGGAAAAGATTTTCCAGTCAAATGGTCCTAATAAACAAGCTGGGGTTGCCATCCTAATATCTAACAAAGTAGACTTTAAGCTAAAAGCAATTAAAAGGGACCAAGATGGTCATTACTTATTCAACACAGAAAAAATTGGTCAAGAGGAGATTTCAATCTTAAATATTTATGCCCCTAATATAAGGACATGTACTTATGTAAAAGAAACACTGCTAAAACTCAAATCCCACGTCAATTCTTACACCCTAGTAGTAGGAGACTTCAATACCCCACTTTCAACCCTGGATAGGTCAACCAGACAAAGACTCAACAGAGAAATAAGGAGTCTAAAAGAGGTTATGATGCAAATGGATTTAATAGATATCTACGGAAGCTTACCCCAAATGCAAAGGAATATACACATTTCTCAGCTCCTCATTGAACTTTCTCCAAAATTGACCACATAATTGGTCATAAAGCAAATATCAACAGATACAAAAAATGGAAATAGACACTTGTAACATATCAGACCACCAGGGCCTAAAGTTAGAGTTGAAATACATAAAAAAAAAATCAAAGAAAGCCTACCAACTCATGGAAACTAAACATCACTCAGCTGAACCACCTCTGGGTCAAGGAAGAAATTAAGAAAGAAATCAAAGTCTTCCTATAATTTAATGAAAATGAATCCACACCTTACCAAAACTTGCGGGAAACAATGAAAGCTGTCTTAAGAGGAAAACTCATAGTGCTAGATGCCTATATGAAAAACCTTGAGAAATCCCACACTAGAGACCTAACAGCTCAGCTGAAAGCCTTAGAACAAATAGAAACAAACTCACTAAGAAGGAGTAGACTGCAGGAAATAATCAAACTTAGAACAGAAATCAATACAATTGAAAAAAAAGAACAATACAAAGAACCAAAGAGTCTAAGAGTTGGTTCTTTGAGAAAGTCAACAAGATAGATTAGCCCTTAGCCAAACTAATCAAAAAACAGAGAGAGAGCGTGTGTTCAAATCAACAAAATCAGAAAAGAAAAGGGGCATAACAACAGACCCCCAGGAAATACAGAGAATTATCAGATCATACTTTGAAAATCTATATTCCACTGAAATGGAAAACCTAGAAGAAATGGACAGCTTTCTGGACAGGTACCATGTACCAAAATTAAATGAAGATCAAATTTATTACCTAAACAGGCATATAACCCTTAAGGAAATTGAAGCTGTCATTAAAAACATCCCCCAAAATAAAAGCCCTGGTCCAGGTGGTTTCAGTGCCAAATTCTACCAGACATTCAAAGAAGAATCATTACCATTACTCTTCAAATATTTCACGCATTAGAAACTGAAGGAATATTGCCAAATTCTTTTTATGAGGCCACAATTACCCTAATACCCAAGCCACTTAAAGAAACAACAAAGAAGGAGAACTACAGACCAATCTCTTCCATGAATATTAATGCTAAAATTCTCAACAAAATTTTAGCAAACCATATACAACAATATGTGAAAAATATCATCCACCATGACCAAGTAGGCTTCATCCCAGAAATGCAGGGCTGGTTTAACATAGGAAAAACCATAAATGTTATCCATCATATAAGCAAACTAAAAAAATAAAAACACGTGATCATATCCTTAGATGCTGAAAAAGCCTTTGACAAAATCCAACACTCCTTTATGATTAAAGCCCTGGAGAGATAAGGAATACAGGGAGGATACCTAAATATAATAAAGGTGATTTACAAGAAGCTGACAGCCAGTATCAAACTTAATGGAGAAAAACTCAAAGCAATTCCACTAAAATCAGGAACTAGACAAGGATGTCCTCTCTCCCCTTATCAATTCGATATAGTTCTCAAAGTTTTAGCTAAAGCAATGAGAGAATGAAAAGAGATTAAGGGGATACAAATTGGAAAAGAAGTGAATCTATTTCTATTTGTATACATAAGTGATGCACAAAATTATTCCAAGGAACTGCTACGGCTGATAAATACCTTCAGCAATGTAGCAGGGTACAAGATTAACTCAAAGAAATCAGTAGCCCTTCTATACACTAAAGATTGAAGAGCTGAAAAAGAAATAAGGGAAACATTACCCTATATAATAGCTGCAAGTAGTATTAAATACCTTGGAGTAACAATAACCAAAGAAGTAACAGACCTATTTGACAAAAATTTTAAATCACTAAAGAAAGAAATTGAAGAGGATTTCAGAAAATGGAAAGCTCTCCCATGTTCCTGGATAGGTAGGATCAACTTAGTAAAAATGGCATTTCTACCAACAGCAATCTACAGATTCAATGCACTGCCCATCAAAATCCCAACACAACATTTTTTGGACCTTGAAAGAAATATACTCAATTTCATTTGGAATAACAAGAAAGCCAAAGATGTCAAAACAATTTTACTCAACAAAAGAACCTCAGGAGGTATCACCATCCCTGACTTCAAGTTATATTACAGTGATACAGTAATAAAAACAGCCTGGTACTGGCATAAAAACAGACTTGTGGATCGATGGAATAGGATAGAGGAACCAGACATTAACCCAAAAACCTATGAACACCTGATCTTCGACAAAGAGGCCCAAAATATTCAATGGAAAAAAGATAGTGTCTGTAACAAATGGTGTTAGCATAGCTGGATGGAAGTGTGTAGAAAAATGCAAATAGATCCGAGCCTGTCACTTTCCACAAAATTCAAATCCAAGTGGATCAATGACCTCAACATAAACCCAGCCACTTTAAACTTGATAGAAAAGAAAGTGGGAAATACAATTCTATGAATTGGCACAGGTGACCACTTCCTAAATATAACACCAGTGGCACAGGCACTAAGACCAACAATCAATAAGTGGGATCTCCTGAAGCTAGGAAGCTTCTGTAATGCTTAGGACACTGTCAATAGGAAAAAAATGACAGCCTACAGAATGGGAAAATATTTTCACCAACCCTACAAGTGATAGAGTACCAATCTCTAAGATATATAAAGAGCTCAAGAATCTAGAGCCCAAAACCTTGAATAACCAAATCAAAAAAAAATGTGGTTCAGATATAAAAAGGGAATTCTCAGCAGAAGAATTACGAATATCTGAAAGGCACTTGAAAAAGTGCTCATCATCTTTAGCCATGAGAGAAATGCAAATCAAACCAACTTTGAGATACCACCTGACTCTTGTTAGATTGGCTAAGATAAAAGGCACAGATGACAGCCTATGCTGGAGAGGATGTGGAGCAAGGGGAACACTCCTCCATTGTTGGTGGGAGTGTAAGCTTGTGCAGCCACTTTGGAATGCAGTATGACAGTTTCTCAGAAAATTCAGAATCAATCTCCCCAAGGACCCAGCAATACCACTTATGGTGTACACCCTAAAGATGCACATTCACACTCCAAAGACATTAGCTCAATTATGTTCAAAGCAGCATTATTTGTAATAGCAAGAACCTGGAAACAATCTAGATGTCCCTCAACTGAAGAATATATTAACAAACTGTTGTACATCTACACAATGGAGTACTTTGCAGCAGTTAGAAGAAATTATATCTTAAAATTTGCAGGCAAATGGGTGGATTTGGAGAATATCCTCCTGAGCGAGGTATCACAAACCAAGAAAGATAAGCAGGGGATGTACTCACTCATTAGTGTACTCTAATCAAACAAGCAAGAAAAATGCAAGCATGCCCAAGCTGCAAACCACAACCAATGAACAGCTTGGGATCAGTAACATCCTGGACTGACCCTTTGGATCCTACTCCACCTAGGGAACACCTGAATCAGTCTTGAGGTTGTGGGGAGAAAACTGGATCTGCCAGGAGTGGAGACAGTACTAAGCAATATTGGGACATTGGGACCATGGGACTGCCTGCAGCCTGCCCAGTGAGGGGATGGGGAGTTGTGGAGAAGAGCAAATCAACTGCTGTGTTGGTGTGGGGAAAGGACCTTGAATAAGGATATACAAGGATAGAAAGTGTGGTTTCTTTGTTCATAATAATAAGAAGAAGAAAATAAAAAAGGACAAAAAAGATAAGATACTGCCACAATATTGTGGTTAATAACAGACATCCTCATGCATTCTAATAGAAAAAGATGTCAAATTGCTACCTTGTAATTAAAATAAGGTTAATGTCTTATTAATAAATAGAACTCTAAAAATAAGCAAACAAAACTTCAGTTAATAACAGACATGAACTGCCTAAAAACGTAAAATAAAAAACTTAGAAAAAGAGGTCATCTCATATATCTCTGTCTGTAAACACGTTAAAGAAGACAGGTGCTTCTGGGATATGAAACACATGAAAAGCTCATTAATAAAACTGATCTCATGTGGTATCAAAAAAAAAAAAGAAAAACACCTAGGTTTTCACATCTTTTAGACCTCCATCACACTTCCTTGCTCTATATCTATACCGAACTAATTTTAGTTCTCATTTGAATTCTTGAATTGATATAATTCAGTTTTCTTCTTACATTAATGCATCTTTTCAAAAATATAAATAACCAACTTTTATTAGGTTTTTGTGGTTTTCTTGGTCAATTTCTCTCTTCTTTCATGTAAGTATCATTTTCTTTCTGTGGTTTTAAAACAGGATTGTTGCAAAATGTTTTCCTGGCCTATTTGGGGCTGGAGGTTTGTACTCAGTCTGCATCAGAAGTTTTTGTCCCCCAATGAAATGAATCACATGCTTATATCCTTTATACTGTTTGGTCCATATCTTAAGCACATTACTAGCTAGCTCTTTCATCTTAATTCAACCCATTTCTATTAATCTTCCCACCACGTGGCCCAGCCTGTGGCTCACCTGTTTCTTAAATTTCTGTCTTCTTTGGGGGTCAGATGGAGACTAACTCCACCCTCCTTCTGCTTGTCTCTTCCTCTGATACTCCACCCACTTCTACGGTGCTCTACATAGGCCAAATCAGTTACTTTATTTACAGCATACTGAGAACATTCCCACCACATCTCTTCTTTTCTGTCTAATTGAAAAGGAAGATTTCAATTTCCATATAGCAAAATTACAAGAGAACAGCTATCAATCAAATATTACAGTTACAATGTATAGTCTATTTGTATTCACAAAATTAAAGAAAATATTCCATTATTTACCTTATTGTAGCCGGAAATCAAAATCTACACAGGTGGACTGATAGTAGCAGAGTACTGGGACAGAGAGGGGCATGGTCAATGAGAAAGAGCTTCAGAAATAGAGTGCTCAGGGAGAGGACAGGAGACAGGAAGCCAGTGTCCTCTTGTGCAGGGCCAGGACCTCTCGCACGGTTTCTGGACTGGTGGCGCGGGTTTTGGATGTGTGGTGTGTGCGACAGGAGCTTTCGTTTGGGAATGCTCCGGCATGCTGGAACCTTACCCCTTCACCTCTTCTTAAAACCTTCTCCATTTTGTAAGCAATTATCACAAAATAAACATTATTAAAAACATATCTCACAGCAGGTCGTTACCGTGATAATTGGCGCCTGAACGCAGGACTGGTTCCACAGAAACCATGGGCTCCCTATCTGCAGACTAAGCTGGTCTAAGTGGCCAGTTTGGTTTCTGATCTGTGCACGGATCTCTTGCATGCAGCCAAGAGCAGATCTGCACACAGATCTCCTGAGAGACAGATTGAGCTGATTGTGGTGACACACAGTAGGATTTTTTGGAGGAGACAAAGGCGGTCCAGAGAATACCTTACGGCACCTCTACTGTGGTGCAACTGCGATACCTGCTGACCGTAAGTACTCATTACATCTGAGTAAGGCAATCCTTTTTCTTCTACAATGTCTGACCAAATAAATGTTCAGAATTTTACTCACTTTTTCACAATGGTGATAGAGGATTATTTTCAGGATTATGCATTTGGAGGCTATCTCAACCCAGGAGTTCTTTTGCTTTTTTGTGTGATAATATACTTTATACCTACATATTTTAAAGGGTCCCCACATAGAGATGAACCCATTCCCCATAGGGCATGTGAGGCTAAGATGTCTGGCATGGATGAACATATAAAGACAATCCAGAAACTCATTGCTTCCATTGAAAAGAGGTATACATTGGTTAGAGAGGAATGCAGAGCTTATATTGATGAAAATTTTAGGAAATTGGATGAAAAATTTTAAAAACTGGATAAAAATTTTAAGATAATGGATGAAAATTCTAGGAAATTGGAACAGAAGATAGTAGAACAGGTAGATGTGCAGACTGAGAGGATTTTTCCACTCTATGAAATTGTTGGAGAGGTCATTTATAGAGGACTTTAAAACACTGGAAAAGACCATTACCACTAGGTTGCAAGATCATGAGGCTCACTTGGAGATTTTAGAAAAGTATTTTGAGACAACACCTGCTCTTGACAACCCAGAGGCCCTCTTAAAGTGTGCTATTGCAAGGAAGGTTCTTTACCTAGAGTGGTTACAATGAGGGGTTTACCCCCCACCCCCCAACTCTACTCCCAGTTGTGGCAAAGACCAAAAAACCACAATCACGTGGAAGGGCTTCTGACAATGTGGGATGCAATTATGAACCTATACTCATGAAGGATCTGAAATCAATAAAGGAAGCCATAGTTACATATGGTATACAATCATCTTTTGTTAAACAATCCATAAACTCATGGTCAGCACAGAATCAGGTAATTCCTAATGACTGGAAGAATTAGCAACTGCAGTATTGAATGATGGCCAAAGCTTGCAGTGGAGGAATTGGTTTAGGGAAGAGGCTAAGGCCTTGGAATTTTGAGATCAAACTGGGAATGTTACAGTCTCCAAGGACCAAATCCTTGGGGAAGGCCAGTTTGCTGATATATCAGTTCAGGCTACTTATGATGATCATGCTCTGTTGCTGTGCCATACTGCTGCCTTAAATTCTTGGGAAAAGGTTTTGGACCGAGGACAGAGAATTGAATCATATACCCAGAATAAACAAGGGCCGAAGGAGCCTTATACAGACTTTCTACAGAGGTTGACTCAGGCTGTAAATAGAGCAGTGTCAGATTCAGAAGTTTGGAAACATTTGATACTCTCTTTGGCATTCGATAATGCTAATATGACATGTAAGAAATTGATCATGCCATTAAAGATCAGAGGTGCATCCATAGAAGAATGGATTCAACTTGTAGTTAATGTTGAATATCTACACACTGATGAAGAGAATTGGGTAAGACAAGCCATTGCTAGTGTTAAAATGAGGAATCAAAGCATTATTAGTTTCAATTGTGGTAAGCCAGGCCATATAAAGAGAAATTGTAGGCAAAGCATACATGGGAATTTTTTCAATCCCAAGAGTGACTTAAACAGAAGGCCATTACCTCCTGGACTATGTAGGAGATGTAACAAATGCAGACATTGGAAAAAATGAATGTAGATCTATAAGAGACAAAGATGGCAAGCTTTTAACATCGGGAAATGTAACTCGGGGCTTCTCCTGGGAAGCCTTCAAGAATCAGACCTCCATGCCAAAAAAAGTTCAGTCATATCCAGTCACAGTGGAATAGCAGTGTCCTCAGGATGAGTAACAAATCCCAAGCCTGAAACAGTAGACCATGTAACCATAGACAATAGATCACCCTTACAAGAGAAGTTGATGGTATCCAGTAAATCAATAAAACACATATTTTGGCAGACCTCCATAAATGAACAAAGACCAAAGTTAACAGTAAGAACAGACAATATTTTTATGCAGGGCTTAGTAGACATGGGAGTTGATGTTTCGATCATAACTCAGCAGGCCTGGCACCCCAGGTGGCCTCTGAATGAGGTAGATGTTCAATTTGTAGGTATTGTGACATTGTCTCAGGTAAAACAGAGTATGAGATGGCTAGAATGCATAGGATCAGAAGGACAGAGAGGAAGATTGAAGCCATACATGGCCAACATAGCAGTGAACTTATGGGGTCGTAATCTCCTACAAGAATGGAACACTCAAATTAAGATTCCTCCAGGCCTAAATACTAACCAAAGACCTAATCATGGCCTTGAAAGCAATACCTCAAGAGGCTATATAAAACAGCCATCGGTTATTCAGGTTGCACAACAATGCAGTCTAAAACCTGCAAGCACCCCAAAGACACTAACAGCCTTGCCTTTGAAATGGTTGATGGACAAACCTATTTGGGTCCAACAATGATCTTTGACAGAGGAGAAATTGCTAGCCCTAGAACAATTAGTACAGGAGCAGTTACAAGCTCAACATATTGAAGAATCAACGAGCCCATGGAATTCCCCTGTATTTGTGGTCAAGAAGAAGTCTGGGAAATGGAGAATGGTGATGGATTTAAGAGCAATTAATAAGGTGATTCAGCCCATGGGCACCCTACAATCTGGTATACCTTTACCTTCTTTGCTACCTAAAGGATGGCCTATTATAGTTATTGATCTGAAGGACTGTTTTTTTTACAATACCTCTACAAGAACAAGACAAGGAGAAGTTTGCTTTCACTGTACCTACTCTCAATAATGCATACCCAGTAAAAAAGTACCAATGGAGGGTCCTTCCACAAGGGATGTTGAATAGCCCCACCCTATGCCATTATTTTTGATTTTAAAGAAAAATTCAGGCTTCGACAATTGACTGAAAGGATCTGGCAGAAATTGTTGTACCTTTGACCAATGAGGAAATTGATAGATTTTGGACAGACAATGAACCTTGGCAAAAGGCCTGTAGTGGGTGTCTGGGGGAGATTAATAATAAATATCCCTGAAGCAAAAGGATTCAATTTATAAAGAAAACTAATTGGATTTTCCCCCATGTGGTACAGGATAAACCTATTTCTGGAGGTCCTACATTTTTTACCGATGCAAATAAAACAGGAAAGGCTGGTTATAAATCAGAAAACTTCAGTAAGGTGACACAGAGTCCTTATGATTCTGTTCAGAAGGCAGAACTGTATGCCATTATTATGGTGTTATTGGATTTTCCTGAACCTCTTAACCTGATAACTGACTCTCATTATGCAGAAGGAGTTGTATTTCATATTGAAACTGCTGACTTCATTCCTGATGATACAGAATAAACCTTTTTGTTTGTACAGCTACAGGATATCATCAGAAATAGAACACATCCTATGTATATAACACATATCAGGGCTCATTCAGGCCTCCCTGACCCTTTAGCACAGGGTAATGACAAGATTGATCAGTTATTAATAGGAAATGTGGTAGAACCCTCAGAGTTTCACAAGAAGCATCATGTCAATAGCAAGGGATTAAAGAAGAGTTTTCCCATCACTTGGCATCAAGCCAGGGAAATTTTGTGAAAGTGTGACAAGTGTTCCCTTTACAATCAACCATCATTACCTACTGGGAGTAATTCTAAGGGTACAAGGAGCAATGAGATCTGGCAGATGGATATGTTTCACTTCCTGGAAGTTGGTAAGATGAAATATGTTCATCACACCATTGACACCTTCTCAGGAATGCAGTGGGCTACCACCCTGAGTTCTGAAAATGCTAATGCAGTACTCACTCATCTTCTGGAAACCATGGCCATATTGGGAATTCCTGATCAAATTAAGACTGACAATGCTCCAGCATATGTTTCCCAGAAAATGAAGCAGATCTTTGGATATTATGAGATAAAGCACCTTACTGGGATACCACACAATCCCACTGGACAAGCAGTTGTGGAAAGATCCCATCGCATCTTGAAAGAGATGCTTCATAAGCAGAAAGGTGGTATGAAAAAACCTAGGGAGAGGTTACATAGTGCCTTGTTGACATTAAACTTTCTTAATGCTGATGAGAAAGGAACTTCAGCTGCAGAGAAACACTGGGTAATAGAAAGGACTTCTGAGTTGAATCAACCTGTTTATTTTAAGGATGTACTAACTTCAGAATGGAAGCAAGGGCATGTGCTTCATAGGGGTAGGGGTTTTGCTTTTGTTTCCACAGGAAAAGAGAAAATATGGGTACCAACAAGATTGATAAAGAACCGATTCAAAAAGGAGAACCCTCTTGAGGACAAGGAGTAATGGCTCTTAAGCCGATAAGACAATTGGATATGTGGTAAGGAACATTCATTTAATTAAGGGGGGCAGGGTCTTAATTTTGTTTTGACAGAAGAATGGATGCAACCCTCTTCACAAAGATAAAAGGATGCTGAATGCTCAGACTTTTGAAACGTTAAAAGGACTACAGGGGATTACAAGGACACCTGACACTGGCAGGCACGAAGGGTAATTTCCCTATTCTCACAACTGTACATCTATATCTAATGATTATGTATTTATATATATAAAGGAGGTCCTGGTTTGGTAACAAAAAAGGCTGGCTTTGGAGGTGGAGCAAGTGGCCTTCTCCCTCTCTAAACCCAAGTGTATTGGTAAATAAAACTTTAAAAACTCTGTCTCACATCATAAAAGCCACCTGAAGTGGGAGAGAAAATAGATGAAATATATAGGGACCAATTTTATCTCACTTTTATTTTAAATTTTAAATCTTATTTCTTTCTGCATTTTTTACTCTCTTACTCTAAAAATCTTTTCTGCACACAGTACTCTCTGATGGTTCAATATGTTCAGTTGATAATATCCATTGGATCCTTCACTATTAAAAACAATTTCTCCTACCAGCACTCTACAAGGCATCCAGAAGGAAGATGGGGGCCCCACCAATAAAAAAAAAACCATTGAGACAGAGAAATAAGGAACCTGATGTATGTCACTCAGTGATCACTTTTGAGGTATAGACCAATCAGGACAGTTGTAAGAAAGTTTCATATCATACCTTTAACAAATATTGCAGATGGACTTACTCAGTACTATGAGAATGGTTATATATGTTTATGGAATGGTTATATATGTTTATAGTTACTTAATTAGGACTTAATCATTGTTTTAGTTTTACAGGACCCCACAGAGATACCGTCGCCCACAGGCCAGCATGAAGCAACTTAATGAGAGAACTACGTCCCTTTCCCGATGAGTTGGTCATTCAAGGGAGAGTCATGGTCAATTATCATTTTAATACGATGGTTATAAGTTAATCTTGGGTAGAGGATAGAATGATATTATAGATGATGTAGGAATGAAAAAAGAGAGGGAGAAAGAAAAGGGAACAGATAGGAGATCATTATACTTGCAAACAACTATTAACCAAGGGATGAATGAAAAATGAATCGCCATGGTACAAATGTTTGTATGTTGATACAAATGGAAAATTAATCTATATGTCTGATTGGGATAACATATATTGATGCAAAGTTGAATATATAATTGCCCTATTTTGCATGTGTCTACCTCTGTCTAAAATATTTTGCACATTGATGTGTATTAAGTGCATTGTCATTTCCATAATGCAATTTCTACCTCTAATTATTTGATAGTCATAACATTTGTTGTAATACACACATAAGTTGTTTTATATAACTCTATTTAGATATATTTTTATGTATAATTACATATAGTTAGAATATTGTTGTCATTTGATACAAAATGTGTATTTTGGTCAATATTCATAAGATTGTTATACTTGAAATTATTATGGAGGAGCTGTACACTCATTTTGGAATGCCTATTTTTACAATGTTAGCTTCACTTTCTTGGTTGATTGGGATTGCAGATTATGGTTACTCAGATTTGCCACCTAACAGTCAGGATACTCAGGCTTTTCAGAAACATGTTAGAATATACCAAATATATAGGTATCTTCAACCACTTCATAGACCGAGAGAATATGGCATTCAAGATTTTGATATCTCGAATTTGGCCTTGAGAGACATGACAACTCCTGGCATCACCATTCCTTTCTCAAGGTGAAGTTGAGCATCATGGACATCTTACAAAGAGACTGTCTTGTTTGGTGAACAACGGCCTGAGGGGCAAAGGACAAAACTTGCCCTGACTGCTGTCAGGGTGCTCTCTGTCTGATGTGGATGAGCAGGATGAAGGATAGAGACTGCCGAAGTCTGCCTAGACAGGATAAGACAGTCCTACCAAAAAATACCCTGCTTCTACAGAGACTTGTCAGACATCATAGGCCAGTAGCCACAAGGATGGATGCTCCCGTTGTACAGAGAAATGGTGGATGACTTTCCAGGCAGTTAACTGTAATAAAACATATTCACAGCATACAGAAAGACATCCCACAGCACTCTTTACTCTTCAAACTCTGGAAACCAGCTGTGCCAACACAATTTGTTACAGACACTATTTTTTTTCCATTGAATGTTTTGGGCCTCTATGTCAAAGATCAGGTGTTCATAGGTTTTTGGGTTAATGTCTGGATCCTCTATTCTATTCCATTGGTCCACAAGTCTGTTTTTATGCCAGTACTAGGCTGTTTTTATTACTGTAGTTCTATAGTATAACTTGAAGTCAGGAATGGTGATATCTCCTGAGGTTCTTTTGTTGAGTAAAATTGTTTTGACAATCCTGGCTTTCCTATTATTCCAAATGAAATTGAGTATTGTTCTTTCAAGGTCCAAAAAATATTGTGTTGGGATTTTGATGGGCAGTGCATTGAATCTGTAGATTGCCTTTGGTAGAATTGTCATTTTTACTATGTTGATCCTACAAATCCAGGAACATGGGAGAGCTTTCCATTTTCTGATATCCTCTTCAATTACTTTCTTGAGTGATTTAAAAATTTGTCAAATAGGTCTGTTACTTCTTTGGTTATAGTTACTCCAAGGTATTTAATACTATTTGCAGCTATTATGAAGGGTAATGTTTCCCTTATTTCTTTTTCAGCTCTTCTATCTTTAGTGTATACAAGGGCTATTGATTTCTTTTAGTTAATCTTGTATCCTGCTACATTGTTAAAGGTGTTTATCAGCCATAGCAGTTCCTTGGAAGAATTTTGTGGGTCACTTATGTATACAATCATATCATCTGCAAATAGAGATAGCTAGACTTCTTCTTTTCCAATTTATATCCCCTTAATCTCTTTTCATTCCCTTATTGCTTTGGTTAAAACTTCGAGAACTATATTGAATAGATAAGGGGAGAGAGGACATCCTTGTCTAGTTCCTGATTTTAGTGGGATTGCTTTGAGTTTTTCTCCATTAAGTTTGATAATGGCTGTCTGCTTCTTGTAAATCACCTTTATTATATTTAGGTATTCTCCCTCTATTCCTAATCTCCCCAGGGCTTTAATCATAAAGGAGTGTTGGATTTTGTCAAAGGCTTTTTCAGCATCTAAGGATATATTCATGTGGTTTTGTTCCTTAAGTTTGTTTATATGATGGATAACATTTACAGTTTTTTGTATGTTAAACCAGCCCTGAATTTCTGGGATGAAGTCTACTTGGTCATGGTGGACGATATCTTTTATACATTGTTGTATACAGTTTGCCAAAATTTTGTTGAAAATTTTTGCATCAATATTCATGAGGGAAATTGGTCTGTAATTCTCCTTCTTTGTTTTATCTTTGAGTGGCTTGGGTATTTGGGTGATTGTGGCCTCATAAAAGGAATTAGGCAATATTCCTTCAGTTTCTACTGTGTGAAATAGTTTGAGGAGTAATGGTAGTAATTCTTCTTTGAATGTCTGGTAGAATTCAGCACTAAAACCATCTGGGCCAGGACTTTTATTTTTGGGGAGGTTTTTAATGACAGTTTCAATTTCATTAAGGGTTATAGACCTGTTTAGGTAATTAATCTGATCGTCATTTAATTTTGGTAGATGGTACCTGTCCAGAAAGCTGTCCATTTCTTCTAGGTTTTCCTGTTTTGTGGAATACAGATTTTCAAAGTATGATCTGATAATTCTCTGTATTTCCTGGGGGTCTGTTTTTATGTCCCCCTTTTCGATTCTGATTTTGTTGATTTGAACAATCTTTCTCTGTTTTTTTTGATTATTTTGGCTAAGGGCTTATCTATCTTGTTCACTTTCTCAAAGAACCAACTTTTAGATTCGTTGATTCTTTGTATTGTTCTTTTTGTTTCAATTGTATTGATTTCTGTTCTGAGTTTGATTATTTCCTGCCATCTACTCCTCCTAGGTGAGTTCACTTCTAATTGTTCTAAGGCTTTGAGCTGAGCTGTTAGGTCTCTATTGTGTGACCTCTCTAGGTTTTTCATATAAGCATCTAGCGCTATGAATTTTTCTCTTAAGACTGCTTTCATTGTTTCCCACAAGTTTGGATACATTGTGGATTAATTTTCATTAAATTCTAGGAAGACTTTGATTTCTTTCTTAATTTCTTCCTTGACCCAGAGATGGTTCAGCTGAGTGATGTTTAGTTTCCTTGAGTTGGTAGGCTTTCTTTGACTTTTGATGTTGTTGAACTCTAACTTTAGGCCCTGGTGGTCCGATATGTTACAAGGGATTATTTCCATTTTTTTGTATCTGTTGATATTTGCTTTATGACCAATTATGTGGTCAATTTTGGAGAAAGTTCCATGAGGAGCTGAGAAATATGTATATTCCTTCTCCTTTGGGTGGAAGCTTCTGTAGATATCTATTAAATCCATTTGCATCATAACCTCTTTTAGACTCCTTATTTCTCTGTTGAGACTCTGTCTGGTTGATCCATCCAGGGTTGAAAGTAGGGTATTGAAGTCTCCCACTATTAGGGTATAAGAATGGATGTGGTATTCGAGTTTTAGCAGTGTTTCTTTTACATATGTAGGTGCCCCTATATTAGGGGCATAAATATTTAAGATTGAAATCTCCTCTTGACCAATTTTCCCTGTGATGAATAAGTAGTGACCACCTTGATCCCTTTTAATTGCTTTTAGCTTAAAGTCTACTTTGTCAGATATTAGGATTGCAACCCCCACTTGTTTCTTAGGACTATTTGACTGGAAAATCTTTTCCCAATCCTTTATTCTAAGCCTGTGTTTGTCTTTGCGGTTGAGGTGTGTTTCTTGTAGGCAACAGAATGATGGCTTCTGTTGTTGTATCCAACCTGTTAGTGTGTGACGTTTTATAGGAGAGTTGAAACCATTGATATTAAGGGAAATTAATGACCATTGATTCATATTTCCTGCCATTTTTGGTGGTAACTTGTTTGTATTTCCTTTCTCTGGGGTATTCTTCTGTGGCATTATTGATTGTTTGTAATTTCATGGGTGCATCTGAAGTCCTTAGGTTGGAGTTTTCCCTCTAGTACTCTCTGTAGTGCTGGATTGGTAGATAGATATTCTTTCAGTCTGACTTTGTCCTAAAATACCTTGTTTACTCCATCTATGGTGATTGATAGTTTTGCAGAATATAGTATTGTAGTTTGGCAGCCATGATCTTTTAGCTTCTGTATAACTTCTGACCAAGCCCTTTTAGCTTTTATCATTTCCATTGAATAGTCAGGCGTTATTCTGATGGGTCTGCCTTTATATGTGAGTTGGCCCTTTTCTTTTGCAGCTCTTAAAATTTTTTCTTTGTTCTGTATGTTTTGTGGCTTGATTTTAATGGGACACACTGACTTTTTGAGGGGTCATATCTATTTGGTGTTCTGTAAGCTTCTTGTATCTTTATAGGCATTTTCTTCTTCAGGTTAGTGAAGATTTCTTCTATTATTTTATTCAAAACATTATCTGTGCCTTTGAGCTGGTATTCGTCTCCTTCTATTCCTATTTTTCTCAAATTAGGTGTTTTCATGGTGTCCCAGATTTCCTGAACATTTTGAGTTATGGCTTTTTTACTTTTACTATTTTCTTTGACTGATATGTCTATTTGAGCTACTGAGTCTTCCACTTCAGAAATTCTATCTTCCATCTCTTGAACTCTGTTTGTTATGCTTGTATCTGTGGTTCCAGCTTTTTTCTTCAGATTTTCTATTTCCATCTTTGCCTCATTTTGTGCCTTTTTTATTGCTTCTATTTCAGCTTTTAGTTCTTGGCATGTTTCTTTCATAGATTTGGTCATCTCTTCCAATTTTTTGTTTGCATTTTCTTCTATTTCTTTAAAGCTATTTTTCATATCTTCTTTGAGATCTTCGATGATCATCAAAAAGGAATTTTTGGTGTTGCTTCCTTCTGTTTCCTCTTCATTGCTCAGTTCAGGTCTTGTATTTGTAAAATCACCACTTTCTTCTGGAGCTACCTTGTTGTTCTTTGTATTATTATGTAAGTTTTTGCACTTACATTTCCCCATGGCTTCAGTGGTTCACGATTAGGTGGCTTCTGGTCAGTTGTGACACTCGGGCTTGTGTGCCTCCTGTCACCTCTGTGGGAGGGGTCTGAGTCTGTCCTTCAGGGACCCCAGTCATTATCTATTCTATCAATTGTAGGTGGAGGTTGGTAGCTGTGCAAATTCCCTCAGCAACACCTGGGGGTATGGTGACAGGCAGACTTTATCTACACCTGCTACAGAGTGTGCTGGGACATGCTCTGCAGACAGCACACAGTCCCAGAACTGGAACCGAAATCGATGGGAGCTCAACTGTCCCTCCATGGCTGGGATATAGGCACTTGGGCCTGGTGACCCCTCCTCACCTCTGGGCAGGGTATGAGTTTGTCCTTCAGGGACCCCAGTCCTTATCTGTTTGCTCAGTTGGAGGTGGAGGTGAGTAGCCATGCAAATTCACTCAGCAGCAGCTGTGGGGAACATGACAGGCAAACTTTATCTGTGCCTGCTATAGAGTGCGCTGGGACCCGCTCATTTTTTAACTCAAAGAGCTTTTAAAATGTCGATATCTTTTTAATTGCTGACTCTGCCCCTTTTGGTGGCGTTTCAATATGGCTGAGGTGCCTGCTGCATCTCTGCTGTTGCTGGCAACCAGAGTGGACTCAAGAAATGTTGCTATCAGAAAAATTGTTTTTAACTCTGTTTTCTTTTTTGTTTAATATATGTAGAAACCTTAAATCAATCACACTTATGTCAAGCCTTTCATGAAACGTATGAGTTTAAGCTGTGTGCCACGAATGCACCATTTTTAAATTTCAGCCTGAATATCACACTGTCTTTGTACTGTAAATCAATTTAAAATATGTAATTTAAAAAACTACTTTTGGCTTTGTTTTAGTGATCTAGAACTTGTTTTAAGCTTTTTAAACTTTTTTAAGCTTTATGAGGGTGTTTGGCCCATGTTGGGAAGACATCTGTTTTAGTATTTTTGGGGTGGACCCATTTGAGCCCAGAGGTTTAAAACCTAGTCTGCATGGCTTTTGTCTCCCAAAATATAAATCACACACTTATATCTTTTATACTGTTTAGCCCATATCTTAAACATATTACTAACTAGCTCTTTTATCTTAATTTAACTCATTTTTATTAATCTACTCACCATGTGGCTCGGCCTGTGGCTCACCTGTGTCCCTTACATGCTTCTTCTTCAAAAAAAAGATAGAAACTGACTGACTCCACCCTTCTCCTACCTGCTTGTTCTCTGATTCTCCACCCACTTCTACAGTGTTATACATAGGCCAAAACAGTTTTTTGTTTACAGCATATAAAAAACATTTCCACCACAATCTGTTACTTCTTTGGTTATCATTACTCCAAGGTGTTTAATGCTATTTGCAGCTATTATAAAAGGTAATGTTTCCCTTATTTCTATTCCAGCCCTTTTATCTATAGTGTATAAGAAGCCTACTGATTTCTTTCACTTTATCTTGTATCCTGCTACATTGCTGAAGATGTTTATCAGCTGTAGAGGTTTCCTGGTAGAGCTTTGTCGATCACTTATGTATATAATCATATGTGCAAATAGAGATAATTTCACTTCTTTTCCAATTTGTATCCCCTAAATCTCTTTTCATTCTCTTATTGCTTTAGCTAAAACTTTGAGAACTATATTGTATAGATAAGGAGAAAGAGGACATCTTTGTCTAGTTCCTGCTTTTAGTGGTGTTGCTTGGAGTTTTTCTCCATTAAGTTTGATACTGACTGTCAGCTTCTTGTAAATCACCTTTATTATATTTAGATATTTTCCCTGTATTCCTCTATCTTCAGGACTTTTATCATAAAGGAGTGTTGGATTTTGTCAAAGGCTTTCTCAGTATCTTAGGATATGATCATGTGGTTTTTCTCCTTCAGTTTGTTTATATGACATTTATGGTTTTTCTTTTTTTTTATTTTTTTCTTCTTTATTTTGTATTTATCAAAAAAAACAGTAAAAAGAATTTAAAATGCAGAAGAGTTAACAATAACTATACAGAGGATAAGAATCATAAGCATGGCTTATCAAGGGTAGAAATACAAATAAGATTGCTACACATATATTTTCTTTGTGTTCAGCTTTCCCTATATATCCTTATTCAAGGTCTCTTCCC
>PVIH01019703.1:0-34585 GCA_004025045.1 Sigmodon hispidus
ATGTCTTCTCTCATGCTTGGACTTTGAGATCAGAGACTATGGTCCCAGAGGTCGGAGTCTCCAGAAGCTCTGTGGCCCTGCTGGCCATTGGGTCCTGTTATTGCTGGCAGCCAGCAGCTTCCACAAAGGAGACTACAGCACCACTTCTTCCATCTCCTCACCGGCTCTGGCTTCCCAATAAACTGTCTGTGGGAAACTGAAAAAAAAAAAAAAAAAAAAAAAGAAAATAATATAATCAAATTTATTCCATAAAAATTAATTTTAAATAAAATTCAAGAAGCCCTCAAAATCCAGAGTTTGGATTAACTAATATAATTTTTGGAATGTTCATATTTTTCCTAAAATGCTACAGCATATATCTAAAATAACATAGGTATAAATATTTTTATTATTTATGTTACTGGTTTGATGAAAAAGGCCTTCTATGTCAGAAAAGATCTACAGTATTTATGTCTTAACGAGAAAAAAATAATTTCTTTGTTGATGATAAATTTTCCAATTTAAATTATCTTGAAATTTTACAGTTGCACTCAGTGTGTGGATTTGTTTTTCTAAAACATGATTTTGATGTTTCTGTGCAGGGACATCTCATAGACTATGTTAAGTGTTCTCAGATCTGAGGTGCTCTGCCTTTAGATAAACATACAGATGTCAACTTTGCCAAATTTCTCTGTGTATGTCACTAAGTCTTTAAATGTTAGAAGTTAAGAAATATGCAGCCCCTAGAGAATGTTGAGTAGCCAGAATAAAAATTAAAGTATGTTCAAGAGGATGTATTTTGCATGGCTGGCAACTATCCTCATAGAATTGACCTATTTGATTTTGCTTTCCCCCGTCCAGTTTAAACTGACTGTGCTAGAATAGATTTTTCTCTAAATTCTCTTCTCTTTTACTTTGTAGTTGTACCATCCAAAGAAAAATCGTTTTTAGGTTTACTTCTTCCTACTTCTTCTCCTTTTGTTTCAGCTATTAAGAATAGAATCCCTTTGTAATGTTAGTGATCCTGTGTTAACATACTCATATGAGAACCTTGAATGACAAGAGAGAAGAATTGAGAATATCAAGTCATACTAAGGATGGTTAGTGGTTTTCCAGCATGGTTCTAGTTTGCACAAAGAGGAAAGGAATCAGGAACAGTATCTCTTGCTCTGAATATTTGATGAGACAGCAATAATTTGCAAGGGTTGGAGGAGTTGCTTCTCACTTGCTTCAGAAACTTCTGCCTAAGACTGGAGAGATGGATCAGCGGTTAAGAGCACTGACTATTCTTCTGGAGGACCTGAGTCCACATGGCAGCTAACAACTGTCTATAATTCTAACATCTGACACCCTTACACAGTTATACATGCAGGTAAAACACCAATTCACATAAAATAAAAATAAATATTAAAAAAGAAGAAAAAGAAACTGCTGGCTGGGCTAGTTTCAGGTATTGCAGCATATATGTTTAGCCAGAAGACAGATAACTCAGTGCTTTTTCTGTAGATTTTCTTGGTTACTTTGTGACACAAAGAGGTTATGAATAGGCAGTAAGTCCCTTTTCCTATGGGAAAAAAATGTGATGTTGTTAATGATTTCTAGCCCAGAACGACCAGCCTAGCCTTAAGGTTTGGACCCATGCTCCCACAGAAACACATACAGTCCCACAGAGACACAAACATTTGTATTATTTTTATGCTGATTGACCTAAGGCTGAGACCTATAATTTGGTAGCTTCTTTACCTGAACTCAACCCATCTTGTTTAGCCATGTGGCTCAGTACCTTTTCTCATAGCAGCCTTTCAGCTTCTTTCCTCTGTGTCTGATGCCATCTCCTGTTTCTTTGTGTCTGTGGCAGCTCTCTGGCATTTGTGTCTGTTGTCTGTTCCTGCTCTGAGTTGTTCCCGAGTTTTCTTAGCCTGGTAGCCCCACCCACATTTTCTGTTTGCCTTTGGCCAATCAACTGTTATTAAACTAATAGGCAGGACAAATATACATTACCAGCATAATCCCACTACAATGTGGCACCCAGATTAAAAACCTGTGATACTCTGTGAGATGTCACTACATTTCTCATTAGTCTATTCTGGCATTAATTGATGACATAATGCTAATATCTGGATCATTCATTGGATAAGATTAGACATGACTCAGAGTTTTGCAAATAACAGTATAAACCCAGTTTTTTACATCAAGAAATATTCACTCATCTCTTTAAAATTGAATGCTTATAGAATTAACTTTCCTATGCATCCAGACACCATTTTGAGAGATAGAAAAATTTGCAAATAGTGTTCCATTTAATTTCATTAACACTAAATACAAATAATTATTTATCAAAATGATTTTTAATCTTAGAATATAATGGGATTTGCTCTAATTTTTTATTCCAGGAATCATGGTAGTGGTTTCCTCAACAGGCTGGTCACATCTATTAAAGTGAATAAAGTATGTAACAGATTTCCCATCAGAATTTTAGTGTTAATAAATTTGCAATGATGCTGTTCGTGAATCACAATCTTTGAACAAAGCTTTAAGCAGCTGAAGAAAATATACTCATGTAATTTCCAGTTTGTTAAAGCAGTCTTGCATGAGTTAATAAGACAAGGAAAAACACTCATTTTTCCAAAGTAATAGTGACTTCTGAATGTCCCTGCATCATATCCACAACAGTAATCTTCTCCAACTATGGTCACTAAGACATCCTACTAAGATGGTTGGGGCACTGAGACTTCATTTAGCATCTTAGAAGCATCCTATCTTAAATTACAGGCAACTTCTAAGTACCAGCACCAACAAGCTATGAAGACCATTTGTTCATATTGCTAGAAGGCAGATATTTAGAACACTGTGGACCCCTTGGATAAAATAGAGCCATAGATGCCAAAGTCTAAGATGGTCACCAGCTTGTTGATGTAGAGAATAATCTACAGTATGGTCTATTTCTTTTATTATTTATTGATACAGGTCTTGTAGGTTTTTACTTCAATGAGCCCTTCCTTAGCTTGCATTTGGAGAATTTTCTAGATGACCATGTCATAAATAATAGGCAGCATTAAAAATATTAAAATAAAATAAATAAATTTAAGCACAAAAAGCATTTAAATTCTAATTAGTGAAAGAATTCTTCAGAGTTTAATTTTTGCTTCAGGCACACCATTTTTCATATTAATATTTGAAGAAATTTTTACACCATTGTATATATGAAGTCTAATTTTAAAAAACATAGAATTTAGAAAACAAAAAAACAAATAAAATTAGTTACTCCTACAGATCATACTGTTCATTTTATAAAAGTGTTTTTATTGGCAATGGTCCTGAATAAAATAATGGCCCTGTGAACACATCTTGTTTCAGTGCAAAAATTATGTGTATCATATATGATGAAGAAAGAACACATGTGACACCATCAACTCAATTGTTCCCTGTCCCATAACTTTTTGCATGATTTCTCTTGAATAATTTTTTGTTTCCTTTTTAAGATTTTATCTCTCTGTATCCTCTCTCTGTTATTTAATTTATTGCTTATAGACTTGAAAATAATATGGTGCATTAAAAGTTATTTTCTCATAGGGAATTAGGTATTTATGAGATGAGATCACCTAATGTCCTTATAATCCCAATAATACTAAAAACCTTTTAAATTTGAAAATATGTATTTTAAAAGTAATATTACACAATTTAAAATTTTAATTCCATAGATTTTTTTAAAGCAAGAGTTTGAGTTTGACTCAATATTTCTCCTGATTGAGTAGAAATATTTTTACATTTCAGAGATGAGCACAGTTTTTGCAGATGTCACTGGCACACATGCCTAGGCTGAAAACATTGTACTGTAGTCCTAAAAGCTAGACATTGGTAGCTTTATTTGAATCCTACTGGAACATCTTGCATTATTTTTCAGTATCACATATACTCCCAAAAAAGATGATATAAAGGTTATATTTAAAGATAGTTTTGTAGATTATCTGAGTAAATATAGTTGCTGGAATATGAAGCCATTTGTTGGTGAGACGGGTAGAATGCACACTGAAAATTTATAATAGAAAGTTCTTTATAGTTTCATTTCATAAAATTTATAACCAGAATAAAAGAATTACAGAGAGTGACTGGAAGGGATGAGAGGGGGAAGAGCTTGAACAAGGATATACACAGATAAAAATATATGACTTTATTTATAATAATAAAAAAATTCTTCCAATTATTGATTATTATTTAAACTCCATTTAGTGACCAATTTTTGAAATCCATACTAATCACAAGCTATAATATTATATATCATGTTAAAATTACAGGATTATAAAATTAGACATTAGGATTATAAACAAGAAAATTATTGTTATAATTTATTGAAAAGAATTATCATTGGACACTGAAATAGGGAGTATTTTACTAAAATAATTTTAAAAGAAAAATTTTAAATAAAAAATAAAATATTTCAAAATTCTAGAATTAGTTATACTTATTCTAGGATCTTGTAATAAGCAATAAATCAAAAAGTCACTAAATTTTATTTTTTATTACCTGACAATAAAATAGTAAGATTCAAGACAGTGAAAAATGAAATCAATTAAGAAATGAAATCAGAAATATATTAATGTCACAATCTAATTAAGAGTAAAACAGTTTTAAAATAAAATGAAACATTTCACTAACAACTTTCATAGAGGAGCTTTGTTTGGGGTTTGCTTGAAATATTAAAAATATTTAAGGAGAATGAGCAATGAAATATATATATATATATATATACATATATATACACTTTATTAAGATCCTCTACCGTAGCAGTACTTGCAAAAATATATAAAATGTACTCTCATTACTTACAGAATATGGTCCAACTAATCCAACAATTGTGAACTATGAATGGAAAATCCAGGAATCCAGAACTTTCTCAGTGCAAAGGCTGGATGCCCTCTGATAAAATAACAATGTATTTCAGTGTAATAAATTTGTTTAAAATGACCAAGATTTTTAGATATATCATTTAAAAATTTGAAGTAAGTCTTTAAAATTCTTCTTATCTGATCATCCCACATCTACTTCATTCATAGCTATTGGGAAATCCATGTTTTATTAAACAAATACTAGTGAAAAATATTTACAGTGTACAAGAGCATTATCACCCAGTCAACAGCTTCCTCACACAAACTAATAGGGAATCTAACTATAAACATCTTTCATTTAGATATTTATTAAAGTCACACACATTTTTTTGTAGCTTCTGCAATTTGTTCATCTCTATGATAGGAGATATTATGTCTTAATAATCTTTTTTTGATACTTCCTTGTAAATATTGCAGCCTTGCTTAGCTAACTCAGTCTTCCAGTAGTCATATTTTCTTATCATTATATAAAATATTTGAGGAACTAAATTCATCCATTAGGTAGAATATAGACATGTATATCCAAGATTGAGGCAAAAGAAGACGTTAACAACAATTTAAGATTTTAAAATAGTTCTTAACATTGTTTTGTTTTTAAAAAACAAAAGACATATATCTCTGTGACTTGAAAACAGTTACCAAATATATAGCTATGTATAACTATCTATACAATATTTAAAATATAGAGAACATACACAACAGGTATTATGTTCTACACAAATGTTTTAGAAAATGAATGTAACATGTTTGGTTATATAATTTCTATTACCTATTCATATAAAAAATCAATCTATGGTTTGATTACAAAACACTCTCAAAGTCTTATAAGGTGTTTGTATGCTGCTCTGTGTTATTGTAGGGATCAACCTGCACTTTTAGTAAGCAGCACTTAGTCAAAGGAAGATAGATCAAAGGGTTATATCTGGAAAAATTTTGATGACGGCTGCACTTCATGTCATTTTTTTTTTCTTTTCTTTCATTAACTATAACAAAATTATAATAGTGATATAAAACTATCACATAGACGTTGGTCAGCACAAACCAAAAGATAAATAAATAAGTAAATAAAAGAACCGAAGGACTCACTCATTCATGCACTCAAGAAGCCCATAAAAATGCTAAACTTGAAGCTCTAACATACATGCAAAAGGTCTGATATGAAGCTGGGAAGACCCTGTGCATGAACTTCAGTCTCTCTAGGTTCATATGAACTTGATAAAAGCTATTTAAATGGCATTATTTTCTAGGTGTTCTCTATGTCCTCTGGCTCTAACACTCTTTCTGTCTTCTCTGTAGAGTTCCATAAATCCTGGAAAGAGAGGACTTGATGAAGGAATTCCATTTCAGCTGAATGTTCCAAGTTCCCTCACTCTTTGCATGAATCCTGGCTTGATAATTGCTCCCATTTGTTGCAGAATAAAACTGTTGGTCTGATAATGACTAAACAAGGAACTGCTCTGAGTATAGCAGAGTATCATTAAGAGACATTTTATCATTATGGTGTTTTTTTTCTCTTTCTAGACAAGTATTATTTTGTTTTTTTTTTTTTTATCCAGGGGTTCTATGTAGACTCAAACTTTTGGTCAACTAAGCAGGATATGGTTTCTATCTTATGTAGTCAAATCAGTTATTGGTTGGTTAATCCTATAACCTTTATGCCTTCATTGTCTTAGTATATTTCGAAGGTGGTATATAATTCTAGATCAACAATTTTGTTACTGGGCTGGTGTTTACATTTCTCTTTTGGTATTTTACAGAATACCTTCCCATACCAAAGACCCTGGAGTATAGGGTTGAAGATTCTATGTATGCACCATTTTGATACAGTAATGCTTATTCAATGAGCTATGTAGGTGATGTCTTCAGCAATGGGGCCTTGTGTATATATGGAGAGCAACCTATATAGTGCTGGCAACAGGATAAATTGTTTTGGGGATTTCCATGGGACCCCTTTTGCCAATACCTCAAACAGATATAATCCAATTTTGATATTGGAAGCTTCATTTGGTCTCCAGAAATGGCCAGTTGGGATGTTGTCCAGCCTCCCTATTATATTTGATATCAATTAGATCACCTTCATATATGTACATATTTTAGAAAGTTTCTACTGAATGATGTTTCCATACTAACTCTCAAATGCACCTCAGTTTTAGCTGTCTCTCTGTATATTCGATGCCTACTTTATCCTATCATTCCATCTCCCTCATCCATAATTATAAATTCTTTTACTCTTAAGGAGATCTATCTGGGTCCTCCACTCCTTGACTCTATACCAATCCAATGTGGTTATATGGATTGAAGCTTGGTTTTCATTGACTTAAGATCTAATATCCACATATAAGTCAATATATACCATATTTGTATTTCTAGATCTGAGATACCTCACTCAGGATGACTAATTTTTAATTTCACCGATTTACCTGAAAAATGTCATTTTTAACTGGCTTAGTCATGTATCATTGGGTAAATATAGCACATTTTTTATTTATTCTTTTGAGAGTCAACTATATTGTTTCAAATTTATGCCTACTATAAACACAGTTGTGATGAACATCATTGAGCAAGTGTCTTTATATTACAATGATGAGTTCATTGAATACATGCCCAAGAGTGGTATAAATAGATCTTGAAGAAAATATATTCTAATATTTCTGAAGAATCAACATAAAGATTTCCATGGTATCTGTAAAAGTTTGAACTGCTACCAGCAATGCATAAATGTTCTGTTTTCTCCAAATATTTGCCAGCATGAGCTGTCAGTTCTTGTTGACCTTGACTATTCTGACAGCTGTAAAATAAAATTTCAAGTTAGTTTGACTTGCACTTTATGGAAACTAATAACATTAGACTTTTTAAAGCATTACTCATCCATTTGAGAATCCTCTATTGATAATTCTCTGTTTCTATTTGTGACAAACTTTTAATTAGGTTATATGATTGTAGAGAGCCGTGGTTGCACCTTAAAGATGATGCTGGCTTCTGGCCTCCACCTCCCAGTCAGTGAGGTTCCTCAGTGGTAAACAACTCCATATATGGTTAAGGTTAAAGATGTGGCTTGCTTCCACATACCTGGACCTATTGGCAGTGCCCATGTGGCTCACTAGGATTGGCTGCCCAGAGGGTATTTAGCTACGAGCCTCTCCCTTCCCCCTGCCCCCCCCAGTCAGAAGTCAGCAGATTGTTAAAGGTTCCTGAATAAAAGAAGAACCTGTCATTGTGTCTTCCTTGCTGGCGAGGTTGCACGTGACAACTAATGTTTAAAGTCTTAGATTCTTATGTATTTCTTAAGTTCCTTATATATTTTGAAGTTTTTAAAATAATTTCTCATTATGAAAGCTCCTACTCTGTCTGAATGATGCATATTTAGCTGTGCAGAAACCTTTCAATTTTATTAGGTCCATCTTTTCAAAAATTTTCTCTTAGTAATGTCTTTTTCTATGCCAACTAGCTCAAAGCTATTCCTTATTTTGTTTTCTATCAGGCTCAGTTTATCTGGTTTTATGTAGCAGTCTTTGATCTATTTGAAATTGAATTTTCTGAAGAATAATAAGTATGAATCTTTTTTAATCCTTTTACATTCAGTCATCAATTTTAATCAGCAGATTTTTGAAGATAACTGTGTTTATTTCATGGTTATTGGTTGGATGGCCATTTTCATTGTATTAATTCTACCAATCTATGAGAATGGAAAATATTTTCATTTTCTTAGAGCTTCTTAATTTCTTTCTTTAACATCTTGAAGTTTCTATTATTATGGGTCTTCATGTATTTGTTAGTTACCCTTAAGTATTTTATTCTATTTGAGGAGGCTTTGTGAAAAGTGCTATTTTATTTCTTTCTCAGTCTATTTGTCAATTTTAAATCGAATGGCTACTTGCTTTGTGAATTAATTTTGCATCCAGATACTTTGTGGAAAGTGTTTATCAGCTGTAGTAGTTTCCCTGTACAATTTTCAAGGTGACATGTGTATACTACCACACAATCTCCAAATAGAAATACTTTGACTTCTTTTTTTACCTTTTTTGTAGCCCTTGATATCATACTTCTCTGGTTGTTGTGGGCTGTGTATATTTTAGGGAATGTCTTCTGAATTGAGAGATACAGGAATGTCTGAACTTTCTGATTCCCTTCTGGTAAACAAATTTTCTCTATAACATCCTTGTGATGGGAGTAAAGTGCTATACTGCCACATACCCAAAGGAATTAAGATCTGTGGCCATGGAATAAATTTTTTGTAACTGTGAACAAATACAAAAGTCATACTTTCACAGCATCAGAAAGTTGATTAAAGTACAGAGCAAAATAAATCTTTTGTTACTATAATTACTTTACCCAACATTAATAAAAGAAGTGAATTTAACTAAGCATGATTTTATTAGTTTCTTAAAGAACACATCTTAT
This sequence comes from Sigmodon hispidus, assembly GCA_004025045.1. NCBI lineage: Eukaryota > Metazoa > Chordata > Mammalia > Rodentia > Cricetidae > Sigmodon > Sigmodon hispidus. The sequence continues at coordinate 9,267 of PVIH01019703.1, forward strand.
TACTTTCTTTTTTAAAGTTTGTAAACCAATATTGACTATAAAATACACACTACTTTCCTATTGTTATAATGACTGATTTTTATCAACTCTTAGTCAGACTATGAATATCCATATTTCAATTAAAAATCAGCACTTTCAGACACTAACTATATGAACCAAAAAGCAGTAGACTCTTACCCTTGCTATTATATCAAGGAAGAATTTTATGGCTCAAAAATATATATATGGCTCTGATTTGAAGCTTTTACCAATTTCACAGTATAATAAATAAAATCCCTGTGTGTTCTTGTGAGATTCAAGCATTGAAGAATGAATCTCATTGTGTCCACATCACGGTTAAAAATTATTTGATGCTATTTAAGTCTCCTGATGGGCTTTGATTAATAGAAATTGAAGTCTTTTCAATTAAGAGTACAGCTATAGAGTATATCTGCATTTCTACAACACACTTGAAAAAGGATGATAAATTCAAGAAAAGAACATTCTCTCTGATGGTGTTTTAAATATTGTATTTTCAGCTACAAAGATATTGACATCTCACTGAGACAGCAATATGCTAGTGCAGTCCCTGCCATGCTATGTATAATATTATTTTGGGGAGAACACAGATTTCTGCAGTGAAATATTTATACAATCCAATAATTTACTGTAAAGGTAATGCCAAAATATGATGAGTGCTATTGTACTACAGGTACAGAGATGATGTCAATACAATGATGTTATTCATTATATATTGAATATGTTATTCATATATACTGTGTTGACTAGTGCTTGTTCCTATTTTTTAAAATATTTTTTTGAAGTTATAAAGTTTGGACTATATGTCTCAGTGTTCAAGAGACTATACTTCTATTAGAACTAGAGTTCAGTTCACACACATACCCATTTCAGATTATTTACAACTGCCTGTAAATCCAGATCCAAATGACTCAACATAATCTTTTTGCCCCCAAGGGCACTGTGCTCTCAAGTACGTACTTCCCAACATAAACATATGTATATGTGATCAAAAATAAAAAAAGAGTAAAACATTCAAATTCTACAAAGTTCTGTAATATGTGTCTAACCAAATGAAAATTGTAGTCACATCCTTTATTTGCCATTCTGTAGTTGTAACAATGTCTGGTATTGCATGTAATGAAACTAATTCACTGTAATAAATTCAATGTTAAGGTAATCTAAAATGAAACAAAGTAAATTTCAGGTTAGAACTTTTGCAATGAGGCCTTCTGTGAAAACGAGCAGCTGTTTTAAAAGACTCGAGTAACTTAGTAATTATTTTCTTTTTTTTTTTAAAAAAAAAACCTTTATTTATTTATTTATTTATTTGCCTTGGTGTTTGCCTGGAACTGGAACTACAGACAGTTGTTAGCTGCCATGTGGGTGCTGAGAATCGAACCCGGGTCCTCTGGAAGAGCAGACGGTGCTCTTAACCGCTGAGCCATCTCTCCAGCCCCCGTAATTATTTTCTTACTTAATCTCTAAGGCCAAAGAAATTTCTACATGGGCCCTTCACTATCAAGTTAGGAAATCTCAATTATGCAGTTGTCGTCTTTCCAAAGTTTCCACAGAGTCATTCCAACTTGTTTATTGGGGAAGTTTGGTTGAAGATGCATTGCATTTTTTTATGCTGTGGAACACTGATGCAAAAATGTGTTGCATTTTTTTTTATGTTGCATATGTTTAACTCTGTGAACTTGAGCTTTTGTGCCTGCCTAAAACATCTGATTGGTCTAATAATAAAGAGCTGACTTGCCATTAGCTCGGCAGAAGGGAGGGATAGGTGAGACTGCCAGACATAGAGAGTAAATAGGAGAAAAGATAAGAGGGACAAGCAAAAATGAATAAATAAATAAATATAAATTAATCCATCAATCAATAAATGAATGAATGAATGAATAAATAAGTAAGTAAGTAAGTAAATAAATAAACAAAAATAAGTGAAAAGGGTTTCCAGGGGCCAATGACCCAGCCAGATAAACAGCCAGAGAGTAAAAAGGAAAGAAATAATTATTAAATAAAGAAAATAAAACCCCTTAGGTAAACAGAATATGTATGTTATGAAACACTAGTTAACAACAAGCCAAGTTAAAGCCAGTCATTCATGAATAAGAATGAATCTCTGTGTATTTATTTGGAAGATAGGTGGTAGGCCTCCAAAGAACAAAAAGTAAAGAACAACTAACTATAGTTGTCAGTTTGTTGTAAATAGAGAACTCTGTAAAAGAGCATAGAATACTCTACACCATGACAACAATGGAAAAGACTGGTAGTAGATGGCGACACCATTATAGATCCCTTTTGGAATCTTACCTTCATAGATTATAAAATAAAAAAAATGGGTAAAATTTTGTTTGTTTTGTACGCTCTGACAACTACTCAGCTCAAGGCCATATTTAAAGTTACACATATAGAGTTCTGAATGGCTGATAACATAGACAGAATTGGCTTTCTCTCGTTCAGATGTTGCTGATGACTTATGCACCCTCAATTTTCAGGATATATTTCACTAAACCTTCCAAGGGAAGAGAAATTATTACTTAATACTGTGTGGAACAAATTTTTAAAAGTCTAATTGATAAAGAATTGGTCTGAAGTCATTTCTCTAGTCCTTTAAAAAGTGCTGATAGAATGTGGCTGGGAGGACATAGACTTTTAGCAAATTGTTCACAGGCACTCTCCACTACATTTCAGACTCAGGTGAGAGTCTCAAGCTGTAATATTCCATATATGTATGTCGCGCGCCACCTAGGCCAGCAAGGAACACGCAATGCTGGATCCTTCTGTCTGCAGTTTATTTGGGCCTTTTACAATCTGTTTTCTTCTTATCTTTCACTCACTCGCTCATTCTCTCTCTCACTCACTCACTCAGAGGAACAACCATTCTCTCACAAAGGACCCTGGGGGGAAGCCTGCTCTTAATGAAATACAGTCAGGGCTTCCAATCCAAGATAGCCATGTGGGCATCATCGATAGGCTCAGATACGCGGAAGCAAGCCAGATTCTTAGCCTTAGCCAAATATGGAGTTGTTTACCAGGGAGAGCGCTCAAGGCCAACGCCATCTTAAGGTGTGGCTGTACGCAGCTCCCTACATATGTAATCAAATTGTTTCTAGCAATACTGCATAGTATTGCTAACTTATTCCTACCTTCTCTACATAAAAGAACTAGCACAAGGAAGAATATTGAAATTCATCATATACCTCATCATGATGGGTGATATTTCATGTTGTAAAACCATCATACTGAAAATGCCAGTGATAGAAATGTAGTCTGAAGAAGACATTCAATTTTCTGGCTTGCTTGAATGACCTTATTTTTATCTGGTTGTCTTTATAAGTAATAACCAAGCATCTATTTTCTGATGGTCAAAAAGTGATTTATTTACTATTAATATGGTTTTTCATTGAAATATTTATATACATAGTCATTTTATTTTAAATTTTGATCCATGACTTTGGTTATCTTATTAATGTTGCTTTATTTGGTTCAGAGCATAAGATTGTTAAGATTTAGTTCATAATTTCTCAATAGGAATGCATAACCCTGATCTCGATTATGGCTCTTCAACAGGAAAATTAAATCTCACAATGTGAAAAACAAAGTTGACAGACAATTTTTAAATTCAGAGTAAACCATTTGCATTTTTTAAATTTAACTTACTAATATAACATAGTATAGTTTCCATTAATCTGTTCTATTTAAAATTCATATTATATATTCAGATCATGGTTCCCTTTGCTTCTTTTCTCAGATTCTCTCCACCTCAAAATCTATTTGACGTCACACCCTTTTCCTCTCTTTCTTTATAAAACAAGTTGTCAAATCAAAGAAGAAAAAATAAACACAACATAAAATAGAGGTAGTAAAGAGAAGACATGAAATATACAATCTATGCAAACACAAAATTGGGAACTAATATATATGCAAAAAGCATGAACCTAAAAAAGTTTGCAAAGCAATATGAGACAAAAATGCAAAAATCATCATTAAGATTTTTATTATTTTATTTATAAAATAAAGTCTCTTTTATCCATGTATCTCCCTGCTCCCCCTCCCTTCCCTCCTCCCAAGCCCTCTCAGTCAGCCTTCAGTCTCTCCTCTTCCAACTCCCATCCCCTCCCCAAAATGGTCAAGAAGTCCCAAAGTGGGTCAGATCATCATGGCACATACACTCCAGGAAGTCCAATTTCCTCATCCTAATGTCAAGACTGGGTTAGGTGTTCCTTTGCAGGGAATGGGCTCCAACTTGGAAGCCCACTTACAAGAACACAGTTTGATTCTACCTCTTAAGGTGCCATATACTTCCCATGTCAATTGACAGTTGCCTACCCTTGGAGGTCCTAAATCCTTTTCTCAATGTTTCCCCAGTGGCTGTTCTTGCTTCAGTGAGCTCCCCAGAGCTCCAGCCAGCCTTCACTATAGGAACTTTTCTCATATTCTCTATCTCCTTACTCATTCAGACTCTCCTCCTCCACTCTCAGCTGGACCAGGAGCTCAGCCCAGTGATCAGCCATGGATCTCTGTTTTCACATCTATTCATTGTTGGATTTAGGTTCTGTGGTAACACTTAGGGTGGTCATTCATTTGATTATAGGGGAGATACTGTCTAGGCATGCTCTCCACTATTGTTTAGAGACCTAGCCAGGGACATCTTGTAAATTCTTGGAGGTTTCCCTAGCATCCAGTCTCTTTCCCACCCCTCATTTGTTTTCTCTATCAAGATAGCTACCTCTTCTTTTCTCCCTCTTTATTGCTCCACTATTTAACCATCTCCTTCTTTCATGATTTGTTCCCACCTCCTTTTGATTGCAACCCATTATGATCCAATTTGCTAAGGTGATCTTCTGTATTTTTTTTCCTAGGGAAATGTCTGAGTGTTTCTCTTAAGTTCCTTCTGATCCCAAGTTATTTAATGGTAGTGTTTTGGAGCTTGTGTGTTTTTTGCTTTCTGTCTAAAGCCCACTTATGAGTTAGTACATCCTGTGCCTATCTTTCTGTGCTTGTGATACCTCACTCAGTAGAATATTCTCTAAGAATAACCCCTGCAACAACTGGAGACACACAGTTGCTTGTCTTACAGTCAACTAAGAGCTGACTAACAGTAGCCCCTACAATTACTGGAATCACAGCTCCCGGGCCACAACTGACTAAGAGCCAACTAAAACCTAGCTAAGAGTGAACTGAGAAAGTAATGGGCAGATGCCAGTGCAATAATACATACAATAATGTAAAGAAAAACAAGACACCACCAGAAGAAGCTGGTGGTCCCATAACATCAAGAGCTGAGAATAACAATGAAGAGAAAGCAGAAAAAAAAGGACCTTAAAAACAGCATTATAAAGATAATTAAAGCTTTACATGAGGACATTAAAAACTCCTGGGCTGGACAGATGGCTCAGGGGTTAAGAGCAGTGGCTGTTCTTCCAAAGGACCTTAGTTCAATTCCCAGCATCCACATGGCAGCTCACAACTGTTTGTAACTCTACTTCCAGGGGCATGTGTCACTATCATATGGGCATACTTGCAGGCAAAGTCCAATGTACATTAAACAAATAAATTAATAAAAAACTCCCTTAAAGAAATAGAGAAAAATACAAACAAAAAAGGGAAGAGATTAACAAATCCTTAAAAGAAAATAAAGAAAACCAAGAAAAAGAAAACAAATAGGTTAAAGAAACCTTCCAGTTACTCTTTTGAGCAAGGGTATACATGGATAAAAAATGTGACTTTATTCATAATAAAAAAGAAAAACTATTTTAAAAAGAAGAAACATTCTGGGAATTAAACATTGAAATAGAATCAATGAAGAAGGCACAAACCAAGTTTCTTTTGTTTTAGTCATGTACTGCTGACAATGAGGCCTACATAGTTTATACCAGTGAGACTCATTTAGAGAAAGGCACTTTTTCTTTTACAGACAATTGTAAGTTAGAGATAGTTTCTGGATTAGGGATGGAAGATGGTGTCCAGTTTTCGCTCTCAGAACTGAGACCAGAGTGGCTTGAACCTTTCAGATCCAGGGCACAGAATCTTTGACCTCACATGTTTGCCTATTCTCTTCTGTCTGAGAAACATTGTTTCCTTGTAGTTACCATTCTTGGCTATAGACTTTATCAGTATCTAGTGAAATAATCTCATGATTACTACCTTACAGTTTGTTGATATGGTAGAATACACTTACTGATTTATATCTGTTGAATGATCTCTGCATCTTTGGAATGATGCCTAGTTGATTATTATGAATAATCTTTTTGATATGTTCTAGGATTCAATTTGCAAATTTGTATTTTTACATAATTATTCAAGAAGGAAAGTGACCTAAGATTTCATTTCATTGTTGGGTCTTTGTGTGGTTTATTTATCCAGAGACTTGGGGAAAAAATTGACCAATATACCTTCAGTATTTTTGTGTATGTGATATAATATGATTGAGCGTGGTGGATGATGTTAATTACTCTTTGAAGTACTAGTAGAATAAACTTAGTCACTTGGCCCTCAGTTGTTATATTTGTTTGTCTGGAAAAAAATAATTAGTGCTTCTAGTTTCTTATTTAACTTTTGTAGGTAGTATATATATCAAGAAATTTACACATTACTTTTAGGTATTCTAGTTTGGTGAAGTATAGATTTTTAAAGTGTGTCATTAGAATTCCATATTTCCAAATGGCTGTTGTGATGTTTTCCTTTTATTTCTAATATTATTAGAAATAAAATTCTCTATATGTATGTCTTTTAGTTACTTTGACTAAATGTTTTTCAGTATTATTATTTTTCACAAAAATAATTCTTCATTTAATTGATTGCTTACTTTTTCTCTTTGCTTCTGTTTAGTGAATATCAACCCTTGCATTGATTTTTTTCTTTTACTCCTTTTGTATTTTTTTTTTTCTAGAGAATTTAGAAGTGTCATTAAGATATTAGTACCAGATTGCTTCTCTCTCTCTCCCCTTTTTATTCCAAGTATAAACTATTGTCTCTAAAGTTGCCTTTAAGACTGCCTTTATTGTGTGCCATAGATTTTGGTATGTTGTTTTTTTTATATACATCGATGTTTTAATTTTCCTTCTTAATTATGTCTTTACCCATTTTTAGTCAGCCATAGATTGTTCAGTTTCGATGACTATATATGCTTTCTTTAATCCATGTTTTTTTTTTTTTATAGGATGCAGGGTTTTATTTTAATTTATATCCATTGATATTTGTTTTATATACAAATATGTGGTTAATTTTGGAAAAAGTTTGGTGAGCTGCTGAGAAGAAAGTATATTAATTTTTGTTTGGGTGAAATGTTATATAAATATTTTCTAGGTTTATTTCATGTATGACATCATCAAGCTACAGTGTTTCTATGTTAGTTTTGTCTGGATGACTTGTCAATTGGAAAAGGTATGTAATGAAATCACTCATTATCACTGTAAAAGGGTCAATATGTGACTTTAACTGATGCCTTTTTGTTTGGTACGTAGATAAGTTAGATTTACAATATTCTTTTAGTGAACTTTTCCTTTGATGAATGTATAGTATCTATCCCTGTCTTTTCTGATTCATTTCAGTTTCACATCTATTTTGTCAGATATTAAAATTGTCATACCTGCTTGCTTACTAGGTTTACTGAATTGGAATATCTTTTATCATTCTTTATCCTGAGGTGATATTTATCTTTGATAAGAAATTGTGTCTCTTATATGTAGCAGAAGCATAAATCTTATATTTCCATTTATTCTCTTAATCTTCATCTTTTTCTTATGGGATTAAGACTATTAATTGAGAGTTATCATTGAGTAGCATTTCTGGTTTTCTAATATTTTGTTGTTATGATATAAGGATTTTCCTCTTTTGTTTTTATTGTTTGGGGATTACTTATTTCTGTGTTTTCTTGTGTGTGTGACTTCTTCAGATCTCTTAGTACCTTCTAGAGAGATGGATTTGTACATTGATTCTACTTAAATTTGGCTTTATCTAGTAATTTCTTTTCTTTGTCAATTGTGATGATAGATTTTCTGGGTATATTATTCTGGGGTGGTATATGTGTTCCTATTGAGTTTGTAGAACACTTATCCAGGCCTACTGGCTTTCAGAATCTCCATTTCAAAGTTAGGTGTTTTTCTAATTGGCCTATCTTTATACATTACTTGGTTTTTGTTACTTGTAGAATTTTATATTTTTTCTCTATTCCCTATCTATTTACAAATATATATATAATATATATATTTGCTATTTGCAGAAGAAATATTTTTTTCTAATCCAGTCTATTTGGTTTTCTGTGTACTTCTTTCTTCTTGATAGGAAACTACTTCTTTAAGTTGAAAAATTTTCTTGTATGACTGTTGAAAATATTTTATGGGCCTTTGATCTGAAATATTTTCTTTGCTCTATTTGTAGAATTCATAGAATCAGGCTTCAAGGTGTCATTGATTTCCTATTTGCTTTGTGCCTAAATTTATTTTATATTTAATTTTTCTTTTCATTATACTCATCATAGGCAAGGATAAAAAGGCTCAGGGGAGTCTGAGTCTGAACCAAAATTTGGCGTGTCTAGTGGGTAGAGTTGTAAGCAGACTGTGAAAGGGCTGTGGTAACAATGAAGATCTTTTCTTTCTTTATTCTTCTTTCATATACTATATCCTGACCATAGCCTGCCCTCATTCCAGCACCATCCCCCACCTTCGCTTTCCTCCAGATCCACTTTTCCACTATTATCCTTCAGAAAAAAAAGTAGAAATCCTAGTGATATTAACTGAACTCAGCATAACATGGTGCAATAAGCATAGGCACAAAACTTTTTCTTATCAAGGCTGAAGGAGGCAAGCCAGCAGAAGGACAAGGGCTCCCCGATCAGGCAAGAATCAGCGACAACTTCATTTTCACTGTTAGGAATCCAACAAAACCCCAAGCTGAACCACCACAGCATGTATGAACAGGACCTAGAGCAGACACTTGCTGATTCAATCTCTGTGTGTTTCTTTGAGCCTTGCTTAGTTGATTCTGTGGGCCTCTTAGTTGTTCTCTTAGTGTCCTCTACCACCCTGGATCCTACAGTCCTTCTTCCTGGTATTTTACAGGGTACCATGAGCCCCACCAAGTTTGGCTCTGGCTCTCTGTATCTACTGTCATCAGTTGCTGGATGAAGCCTCTCTGAGGACAATTTAGCTAGGCACCAATCTATCTATGAATATAGCATAATATCTTTAGAAATCATTTGAAGTGTGTGTGTGTTTGGTTCCACTCTAAATCTATGAGTTATCCAGTTTCTGGACAATGGCCTTCCAGAAAAGTGTCTGCCATGGACTCCCTCTTGTGGCTCTGTTTTCAAGTTAGACCAATCGTTAGTTGACCACTCCCACAAATTCAGAGCCTCCATATCTTGCTCTGCATGTCTTGCAGTTAGTACAGGTTGTGAGGTTTATGGTTGGGCTGGGATCACAGATCCACCAATAGGAGCTTAGCCTTCTTACAGAAAATGGCTGATTTAGGCTTCATATCCTCTATTACTTGGAACCCTTGCTAGGGTCAACTTCATAGGTCCCAGAATGTTTCCAATGCATTAGGTTTCCACATTGTCTCCTAAATGTCTGCCTCTTCCAGACATTTTTCCTTGTATTCACTTTCTCTATCCTTCCCTCCCCTCCTTGATTCTTCCTGTTGCCATTTCCATATAACCCTAATACAGTCACAAAATATGCACTGCTGGTATAGTGTTATCAACTAAGAGTAGCACAGGACACATCTTAATTGAATAAACAAAGGAGAGTGAAAATCTCCAACTGGTGTCTCACAGGTTGGTATGGCCACTGGCAGTGTTAGGCAGAGAGCGTTTCTAAGAAGTGAGAGATATTAGTTAACAGAAAGGGCTGAGAGGTTCCATAGAAAGGAAAGAACTGACTCAGCCCCTGGGTTCTGAATGGCTTCTCAAAAGTGTGCCAGTTTCTGCCATTTTAAAATGTTTTGTTAAATCTAATTTAGTGTCAAAAATAAGTCACATATAGATCATTTTCCAAAATAAACGTACTTTTTTCAAAAACTATATACTTGAAAGTACAAGAATATTACTTTAATTAGAAAACTTTAATTCAATATCAAAAGATGTAAATTGGAGAAAAAGGTTATGTACTCCATTACTTGGAATTAGCTTTATGTTTTAATATAAATGATGATACTTCCATTTCATTAATCTACTGGATTATTTTGTTAAAATAATAAAGGATAACACAGGAGAAAGTTTTTGGCATTGAAATTAAAGTTTAAGAATACTCCATAGAATTAAACCCAAAATTCTGGAATCATTTCCTCACTTTATTTCATATTTGTCAAAACTAATGTAGCAAAAAATATCAGAAAAATTAAAATAGATTTAAAATAAAAACAAGAAAATGTAAAAGACCCTTTTTTGGGCTTACTTTTCATCTCTGGATTGATACTTTCAGATTAATTTTTAAATTATAAGATATATCAATAATAATGATAAAGTTTAATCAAATGTTTACATGATTATGTACGAACAAGTGTTCTTGGCTAGTGGAAATTTACTCAGCATAAAAATGTCTTGCTCTGGTATGCATCTCCAACATTAGACTATGAAGATAATTGCATAGTAGTCCTCTATGAATAGTTGCTATATAATAATATTTTTCAGACAGTATATAAACTTCATTTATTATCCTCAATTAAGCTATTAATAAAATTATAGCTAAGGTATACTTCAATTATATATAAATATGACTAAAACTGTTCTCTCAATTTTTCCTCCCCATATAAATTTCTTTTTATTGAACAAAAAGTGGATTTACTTAATGGCCTGTTGGTTCACATTAGAAGAATGGATGCTTACATATATAAATAGCATATTTTAAATAATTGTATTTATCTAATACTTAATTTCTTTTTTGAATTTAACAATAGCTACTATTGACCTTATTTTATGTTCCAAACTATTATCAATATAAAAGTTTAAATCTGAAAAGAGACACAATGGAATATGATGCTCAATTTTTTTTATTGTTATGAACAAAGAAGTCACACTTTCCATCCTTGTATATCCTTATTCAAGGTCCCTTCCCCCTCCCAACATATCAGGTCATTGTCTCTTCTCCACATCTCCCTATCCCGCCATGGGCAGGCGGTCCCAAAGTCACACTGTCCCAATATTGCCTAGTTCAGCCTCCACTCCTGGCAAATCTACTTTTCTCCCCCCAACATCAAGAACAAGTCAGGTGTTAATCTAGGGGGAGTGGGATCCAAAGAGTCAGTCTAAGGTGTTTCTGATCCCAAACTTTGGTTTGCAGGTTGGACATGCTTTGCTTTTTGTTTGTTTGTTTGTTTAGAGTCCACTAATGAATGAGTACATCGCCTGCTTATCTTTCTGGATTTGTGATACCTCCCTCAGGAGGATATTCTCTAAATCCATCAATTTGCTTGCAAATTTTAGGATATTACTTTTTTTTTACTGATGCTCAAATTTTATATAGGTTCAGGAAACATTGCAGAAGACTGAAAGATTGTAAAAGCCAGAGAATCGGAGAGGTTGCTGTGAAATGGCATTTTCTAATAACATCACAAGGACTTGTAAAAGTCTACTAACATAACTGTCCAAACATTAAATGAACAAAGATGACACCAAGGAACACACTAAGTAGGACAAGGAAAAGGGCATGAGACCTAAACATTACACAAAGAGCTACAGGCCTTGTTTCTATTTGTTAACATAGATATGGATGTAGATATAAATGTATATTAGATAGATGTAATATAATGCTGTTTAATAAAACTAATATATAATAGTCATAAAAATGTATATTTGAAAGATTTGAGACATTACATAAATCAATGAAAGCATTAGATTTTATATGTATTCGCTTTCAGTTTTGTATATTTGCTACTTTTTGTAAGACAAATTATTTGTTGTGTGACACAGCATATTCTAGAGAAGTCATCTACTACTGAGCTAAAACTTTATTCCTATGTTCAGGTATAAAGATTATTTGATGAATTTATGATTATATATATAAGAGTTTTCTGTTCCTGTGGCATTGGGATATAAATTAGTCTATGAAAGATCTTTCCTTCACATGATACAACTTTTACTTTTAAATCATTTGTGTGTGTTTCCTAAATAAAAGAACAACCCTCGGGGCTTTGAAAGCTCCCACTTGGGTAATTATCTAAGTGTGCTCAAATATATTTTCCATATATTGTTTCAAACCCCCTGTAATATAAAATTGCTATGGTGGAAAAATACTTTTTTAACCTTAATTTGAAGCACTGTGATCTGTCACTGATTAAAAATGTATAGAATAATTTTAATTTAATAATGCATGTTTCCAAATCATTTTCATATTTTCCAGTAATATTTTAGTTATGTTCAAGTTAGTTGCTATTGCTTTATTTTGTAGTTCCTTTAAATCTGACCTTCAAAACATTCTCCCTATTTATTTTATTATAATGGATACTGCTTTTAATGATGTAATTTTTCTATTAGAGTATATGGGCCAATCTGACATCATAATACAAACAATATTATGAAATATGATGATAACTTACTTATGTGAATTCCTGATAGATTAGCTAATGAAAAGCACTGAACAACAAAGACACAAGAACAAAATGTTTGGACCTTAAGGTCAAATGGAAGAAACTCATCTTAAAGGATTATTATATAAGCCATAAAAAGCTATACTTACTAAGAAGTTGATTAAGAGATGAATATTCTGTAACAGAGGCTGTTTCTAACTTTTGGTATCAGAAGATTACTTTTATGTTGCTTTCTCCCCAAATGAGAAGACTTATTGTGTATGTCTTTAAAAATATTCTATGCAGCAGTTTCTGTGTAAAACGGAAACTGTCACCTTGAACAGAAACTGTCACCTGGTTGGTTAATATCCCATAGTATTAAAGAAGCTTAAGCTACTTCCAGAAACTAATATTCAATTTAATAATCAATATTCTGTCTTGTCGAGTGTTATAAGAATGAAAATTGTTTGAATGGCAGAATTGTGGTGTGACTGTTACATTCATTTTGCTTACTTACTCATTTATTTTAATTAGCTACCATAAGAATGTGTATAAACGACTTTGTTTATAACAACCTAGTCAAGGATGTGATCTAGTTCAAAAACAAGTCAGTCCACTTTAACTCCCTGTGGAGCATATTCTTTCTGAAATATATTATTTCTGGACTGCTCGTAAATGGTAGAATAAAGAGTTTCATTTACAAATATTCTGACTATTTTAAGAAAGTATATGATGGCCTCTAGTGGCACAGAAAGAAACATCAGTATTTATATATTTAAATCAAGAATAATTTGAAAGTACATTTTTGATGAAGTTTAATGTGTTCATATAATAATCACGTTCATGGTTCATTGTAGTTTCCTAGACAATATCAAAGCATTGATATACAAGCATGTTTAAAACACTAAAAATCACTTGCAAGATGAGTGGCCAAGTGTACAGTGGAGATTGGAACCTGCTTCATAGCCCTAAATACAGAGAAATGAATATTTTTAATTACAACAAATTTAGTCACCTTTAATGTAATTTACTAAAAACTTTCATTTTTAGATAAACACAAGGTAAATAATTGCCACTATAAGAGTCAATGAGTATTTGAGATTTGCAAGACACTACACTATTTTATACATTTCAATATTATATCTATTAATAATTTATTGTGGTCACATTACTGCCATTTGTATATCATAATACAATATTTAGACTTTGAAAAGCTGTAACTTCAGGTCAATATTCTGAATCATTGAGATAAATGTGCTGACATACATTTAATAAAATTTGTCTGGAATATCAGAGGATAGAGCCATCTCTACAGCCTTTTTCTTTCTTTCTTTCTTTGTTACAGTGATTTCCTGTGTAACAGTCCTGGCTATCTTAGCATTTGCTTTGTAGACCAGGATGGTCTTGAATGCACAGAGATCTCCTGCCTCTGCCTCCCAAGTGCTGGGACTAATGGCATGTACCACTACTGCCTTGAATTTACAGAAATAAAGATGAATCTCTGTCTCCCTAGAGAAATGATACAAGTTGTGGTTTATTACTCCCTGACCTTCAAGGCTTGACAGTGGATGATTCTGTCCTCTGATAGTCTAGAAAAATTTTATTATACAAATATCACCTCAGGTAGAAGTGTTATCTTCTCAGCCTAAACTATCACAAATTACTTAATGCCAACACTCTGGATAATGGCATGACACTTAAAAACAGAACAGGAAAAAATGTATTAAAACAAATTTTGTCCATTGTTTGTAAGAATTAATGAATTAAAATGATTACTGTACTGCCAATTTTGCTAAAAATGTGCTTAAAAGCCTACAATTATTAAATATATTTCTTATTATGATAAAATTAAGCACCAAATTGTCTAAACTGCTTTTAAAAATAGTCAGGTATTTTACTAATTTTATAAATTGTGAAACTATGTTTTACTTTCAATGTTGTAAATGATTCACATGTATTATTATAAGCACATCAAAGCCAAGGAATGAAATTGTATTTTCTTGCTACCATGTTTACAAGACTGAGCAACTTTAACTGGAGAAGTGATTCTCAACCAGTGGATCATGACCCTTTTGTGGCTGCATTATGATTCATCAAAGTAACAAAATTATAGTTATGAAGTAGCATGGAAATAATTTTATGGAAGGTGTCACCAGAACATGAGGAACTATATTAAAGAGTCACAACATTAGGAAGGTGGAGAACCACTGACCTAGAAGATATGTCTTTTAAAAAAATATTTATTTAATTTGTTAGAGTGTGTGAGTGTGTGTGTGTGTGTGTGTGTGTGTGTGTGTGTGTGTGTAACACACAACATATATTGATGTTGGAAGGCAGCAATCAGAATTCAGTTATTATTTTCTTTTCTACTATGTGGGTGTTGGTTATCCAACTTATGTTGTCAGGCCTGGTAGAAATCATCTTTAAAACAAATCTACCTTCTTATGAAGGCTTTAAACAATCCTGAACTAAGCAATAATGGGTCAGTGGGACCATGGGACTGTCTGCTGCCTTCCCATGGAGAGGATGGGGAGTTGTGGAGAAGAAAGAATGACCTGATGTGATGGGAGGGTGAAGGGACCTTGAATAAGAATATACAAGGATAGAAAGTGTGACTTCTTTGTTAATAATAATAATAATAATAATAAACAAAAAAACAATCCTGTATCCTCTCATTTTTCTGAAATATAGCAACATATTGATACAGCTTTTTTGGTCATTTCATAATTGATCTACTATTGGAAGCTCTTTTGAAATATTCAATTATAATTATTACACAAAACCAAAGACTGTCATGAACAGATTCATTTTGATTTGCTCAGTATTTACTAAGTTGACTTTAGTCTTTCTAAGCACACTGATTAGATTCAGAACTTCGGTGAGAGGAGTGGGAAGTGTACAAACCTTATTTTGAGATATTAATTTGATTTGTCTTTTGCTTACTGACTCAGGTCTAAAATAATTTTACTGAAGATGGCCTGCTGTTTTCTACAAAACAAAGTAGAAACTACTTTTATGGAACAATGATGACACTATGGAATGTGAGCTCTGAATAACCATCTCAATAAGATACTAAAATACATCTTTGAATGTTAAGATTGTTGTTGTTCTATTACAGAAATACTCATTAAAAATAATTGACTCTTGAAAATTTGCTGAAGTTTACTGGCAACCTTTGACTTCACATGAGAGCACAATGTACTTAAAACCTGTTTAACTTATGTGTATATATGTTCTCAGGACTAGACAATTGGTATTGAATAATCTTAGGGAAATAGAGATTATTTCTCTCACTTTCAACCTTCCTTAATTGTCTGTAGTTTTTCGTGTAGGGTTGAGGTTTAATTGTCTCCTCTCAGCCCCCATCTACCTGGACATGTCTATTGGTGTTTTTCTTTAGCTGATGAGAGCAGTCATGGTGGTGACAGTTTTTGGATGCAGCTTCTGATGTTACTAGAAAACATAGTCTCAAAGAAAACTCATTTGGGAAAAGCAGTGAGGCAGCCTACAGGAGCTACTGTGAGTACACTGGCTCTGGAAGAACAGATGAGGTAGCACCTGGGACAGAACTAGGCCCTCTGAATGTAGATGACAGCTGTAGCTTGAGTAGTTTGTGGGGCCTTTGGCAGTGAAACCAGAATTTATTCCTAGTTCATGAACTGGCTTTTTGAGGGCCATTCTCTATTGAGGGATACATTGCTCAGTCTTGATAGAGGGGTGAGGGTCTTGGTGCTGCCTCAACCAGATGGGAGGCCATATCCTCTTTGAGCAGTAGATGGTGGAGTGGGAAGGAGATGTGAGTGAGTGGGAGGGGAGGGAAGGAAAGGGGAACTGTAATTGTTGTGTAAAAAAATAAAACTTTTAAATAAAAAAATGTCAAAAAATAAAAGAAAGAAAACTCATTGATGCTCTGGCTCTTACAATCTTTCTGCCTCCCCTTCCACAATGTTCTGTAACCCTTGCATCCTGGAGAAAGACTTGTTTTGTAGGTGTGAGAGTCTGGAGAGAGGATAGAAAATGGGGAATGATATAATTATATTATTATCTAAAAATTATAAAATAATTACAATTTCTTACATTAACTAGAAAATGTTAATCAAAGAAGACACATAGATTTAAACATTTAATTTGATACGATATTGATTCATTGAAGTTTGAACTATAGTGTTGGAAAATCCCATGGGGGCAATTAGAGTTGCCATGGAAGTTTGCATTTTTTATTGACTCATTCTGGTTATATAATGCACATTAATAACTGAAAAAATACTTTTTAATTGCATTTGTATACTTGCTAAAATTACAGTCCTGTCATTTAGAGATAATAAACTATTCAAACAGAAATCCTCTCTGGTCTCATATTTGGCCTATCCATCTATTATTCTATCAAGTTATATTTTTCTGATATCTACCTGACATTTACTTATCAAATTTTTATTCATCTATACGTACTAAGGATGAAATATTGATAACTATTCCTTACACATTTGGTAAGACTTGGCCATGCATATATCCATTTAAGTTAAAAAGAGGTTTGAAAAATACCATGATTCACAAAAGCTGATCAGCAAGGATAAGCATATCACACTTCATGACACCACCTTTTATTCTGAGCTCTAACCTCTCTGCTGGTCAGGAAAAAATATCTTGAGAATGAATTATTCTCCCTCTGTTTTGTGAACGTAAGCCATTCAAAGTACCCTGGTAAAAACTATAAATTACAGTGTAGTGGCAATCCTGTGCCTAGCTTGGGATCAACCCTTTATGGAGATCAAGCTCTTATATGATACAGACATGGAGTTGTGAGGATGAAAGACAAAAAAGTACTTAATCACTAAAAGGGAATTCAGATGTCCTAAAATTGCTCTTTTTCCAAGACATGCACAATACATTGTAGAATCACAGTGCCAGGGAGTGACTAAGATTCAACAAATACATTATAGATTATTATATAATTTATATGATTATATAAATAAGAACACTGTTTCCCAATCTTTTTCTTCTGATTTGATGTCAGAGTATATCTCTTGTAATTCACTCCTGTATTTCAGAAATTGGTTAAACTCTAGAAGATACTGCACAATCAGTAGAGTTATTTTTCATGAGCATATATTTTCATTTTATTTACTGTTAAGAGGGG
Source organism: Sigmodon hispidus (assembly GCA_004025045.1). NCBI lineage: Eukaryota > Metazoa > Chordata > Mammalia > Rodentia > Cricetidae > Sigmodon > Sigmodon hispidus. Next base: position 26,914 of record PVIH01019703.1, read on the forward strand.
TTGTCCTTTGTTGATATACTGTGTTCTATAAGATTCTGTGTTTCTAGATGAGTCACATAAGTGTACCTGGAGTGAAGATCTTTAAAAAAGTATGAATAAAATTAAGACAGATCCAGATCAGAACAAAATGCTAACCCTTCTAAAACAAGTGTGATATACTATCGTAATCTTGCCATCTGATACCTGTTGGTCTTCTCAGGAAGTATTTTTTGACTAAATGTAAAATATTCATCCTTGCATAGTGGAGGGATCATACTTTATGAGTAATGATCTATGGCATATAGATTTGACAATCAATAAAAGACATTTTTAGGCAAATATTTAATCTTATGATCTACACATACTAAAAATTCTTTGATGAGAAATGTTTTGGCCTCAGAGAGACATAGAAATTAAATAATTAAATAACTCATAGATGATGAACATTTAGTGAATTGTAAAGTACTTTTGATTCTGTTTTCATGTTAAATTCCTTCTTATAATATCAGAACTTGAGTAATAGACTGAGTGCCAAGTCAGCATAACCAAAATAATAATAACTTGACCATATTTAGAAAAAGAAAACAATCAAATAAAATAAAAATAAGAAAATATATACTACTGGTAGAAAGTATCAAAGAATATTAAAATGGACTAATAATTTGAGCTCATAATATATTGATACTCTCTTAATTTTATTATACAGTTAGTCGAATGTTTTTCAGATTTCAAATTATATGCATTAAGCCCCAATATATAAAATAGCAGTTCAAAGAACCTTCTACATTCACTATGGGTTTATGTGTAAATTCACTTAGATTTAAATTGAAAGAAGAATCTAACCCCACTGATTACAGTAAGAATCACAGTAAGAATGAATGAAAGATTTAGTGGAATAAAAATTACAAGGGTGAAGTACTTGAGCACAGAAAAAAATTATCAAGAGGATTAATTCTCTCTAATGAAGAAAGAAAAAGATTCCACATTTTTCTTGTAAAGCAGATTCTTTATGATAGCAAGTATGAATGGCCAAGAATGAAATATACATCATTTTCAATATACTATTTACTAGCCTGTAGAGACGCAGTCAGTGTAGTTTTCAAAATATTTATTATTTAATTATGAAGCTTCTGGCAAAATAATTCATATCATAAAGATGCTTCTGCTTTCCAAGCATAACATCAATTCTGTTATATGAAACTAAAGTAATTATATTCATCTACTCTTTTATTGAATCCCACTTACTTTCTCTTGTTTTTAGTGAGATCTTTCAGGTATGCTACACATTATCTATTGTAAATGCTCCCGGCAGAGAGAATTTTATGAAAACTGAAAAAGTTGGGGTATGTTAAAAAAAAACTGAAAATATACTCTCTTTCAATATATCACTAACTCTGTGATATACTGAACAATGTGCTTCTTGTTCAGTCCTATTGCTAAATTGCTATCATGAAGCCTTGTATTTGCCTACTATGTGTTATATTTTGGGTAGTCTTGTAGCCTTGTAATTTTTTATTGCTGTCATCCTTTTATTTGAATTATAAAATAGTTCATATTAGAGATGCCAAAATTTTAAAATCTAGACATGTAATCTTGTATTAATAGTTTACTGTGACATTCCTTAGGGATAAGTAACATAGTCAAATAATTTGCAACTTATATGTATTAGAAGATATTGCAAATATGAGAACCTAGTAAATATCTTTATTTTTTAATCTTTTTTCTTTTCTGTTCATTAGAAAAATGATGTGTAAAATTAAGTTAAGGAACTTATTGCTTATTCTGTCTCACAGCTTAATAGTACAATACATTCTGATGGGAAGTCAAGACTATGGAAACACGAGGCACCTCATCACATTGATCATTCAATAATTACAGGTAGGTGTTGTGTTAAGTTGCTTTCTCTTTTGTTGGCTCTGAGATTTTAACCCATGAAATGATGCTGTACATATCCACAATGTGATTCCTTGTTGTATAAAAACCACTGGAGATAGTCTCCCAGACAAACAAAAGGTGAGTCTCCTGAATGATTCTAAATCTTTCCAAGTTCATGAAAAATGCTCACCATTACAATATTTTGAAACATGAATTCTAATTGGTACTTAATGAAAACTCAGAGGCAGATAATGAGGAAAAACTGGATTATCAGAGAGAGGAAACAGACCACAGTCAATTCTCACTCAGCCAACTTCTCAGGGTTAAAGTTATCTTTAAGTGTTCTTAGCCTGGCTCCTTGTTACTTCAACAGAATAAATCTGTGTCTTCCTATGCCTGCCTTTGATATCTTCTTCTCACAGTTGTTTCATTTCTGGTTCGACTTTGCATCAGATTCCTAGAATTAGGATTAAAGATGTGAGCTGCAATTGTATTGTTTGGTAGTTAGGCCTTGAACTCACATAAACACAGATCTCTGTCTCCTGAGTTATGAGATTAAAGGCATAGGTCACCACTCGGTTTTTTCCCCATGTTGTGATTAAAGACATGAGTTACCACTCTTCTGACCTTGTGGCTTGACTGTGGGTGAATTTGTCCACTGATATTCCAGGCTGATTTTTATTGAATATAAAATATATCACCACAATTGTTTGTGCAAACCATACTAACTTTCAGGCTCTCATATACTCATTTGTGCCATGACTCACATAATTTCAGGGAAGCTCAGCGGGAGTTAGATGAATTCACAAAATCAAAAAGGCAAAACAATCTTGTGAGACTAGAAGTCTGACAGAAAATAACTAAATAAACACATACCAAATACTTTCAAGTAGGACACACAAACATTTCTTAAAACAAAGATGATGAGCTTTGACTAGGAGTTATATTACCACACACATAAAGCAAAACAGATAATACAAGAAATAAGTAAGATTGTAAATAATCAGAGAATGTTTTGCTTCAAGGTTTATTTTGCTGAAAGCAATACTGAATATCATAGAGATCAAGGTTGTTTTCTCCCAGGATAGACCTGGTGGGGTTTGCCAGGATAAGATAGCTACAGTTTCATTGTCACTCTGTTATCAGAATCATCAAAGATCACCTAACCTCAAACAGAATCTCCACTTACAAAACAAATAAGACACTCTTGCTGAGCATTAGCAACACATAGTAATTTATGTTGTATTATTGAAGCCACAACTGCTTTATAAATGGAAATGTGGATAATTAGAATCCTTTGTGAGTTATCACTATAGGAACACTGGCAGGTCAAAATACCTGGAAGAAGAATTAAGGAGGTCTTTGTATCTCCCTACTAAGAACTCACTCAGTAGGGAAAATGACTTGACTAATTAATTTGCTCATAAGAGTAGATTTTGTCAAATTCTCTAAATTAATCTCCAGGATAGTTTCAATTTAACCATATATTTGCATAAAATGTTCCTCCATGCTTGAAATTTTCATCTTTCAATTATTGGCTCTTTAAGTGATGGTACCACCACAGTAGAAACGTTTGCTGCTCCTGATTTCAATCACATAGTTAACTGCATTTGTAAAAACAAGTTTTACTAAATCAAAAAAAAAATGTTGTGCTGACAAGCTGTGAGCAATGACAATAATTCCACTAATGCAGTTGCCTAGTACACTAATTATCCTAATGATGGTTCAGTTGTCTGATAATCGCATCCCCCAAGGACCATATACAGTCAATCCACACAGCTGCAGAGTCCTCTTCAGGCTCATTTTGCTGTTTCCTGCCTTGCTGAAAACTACATTATATTACTATATTAGCATAAACAATCATCATACTGAACATGAGCTGAACATATACACAGTTAAAGCACTAAAGGGTAATGGAAAATATTTTCTAGATGAGGTACTAAATCTGGTCACTCAATTTTGTAGTTTGTAATGGAGCCATAATTTTTACTACAACTCTACATCCATCTAAAGTAAAAGTTCTGGGTTTAAATAGGTAAGGAAACTTAAATAATATGTATGTTTGGATTAATTACTTATTTAAAAGTATTTTGAAAGCATAAATGAAAACATGAACCTAAATTAAGGAATGTAATAAAAAGCACTCTGATTTATTTACATGAGTTAGAAAAGTTTGTGAGTAGAGAGAGTTACCTTACATAGTTAGATAATTCTGTTCACAAAAGACAAAATAATTAAATGATAACCTGGGTGCCTACACCATATGAAGTATTAAACTTACAGGTCACAGTTAATACTTCTGATTGTAGAACAGAAATAATTTGTAAGGTTTTAGTGCTGAAGTCAGTTCACACTTGAGCTGCAGGGCATTGAGAAACAAAGAATACGGGAGCTAGAACTTTCCTGTCTCTTAGATAGCTTTAATAATGCCAGAAGTTGTCATACAAGCAATTCAGAGTCAAAGTCTTCATCAGCCCTACCTGATGGCTGTGCATGCTTAGTGCTATGATAGTAACCCATGATTGACTGGCTCTGAATGCCAGGAGCTAGAGGAGTGTTCCAATCTGGCAAGACAATACAACCAAGTTAATGCTACCAACTGTAGCAAAGATATGATGGGAGAAAGCAACTAATTTGTGATTACAATGGAAGACCTCTACAGGAGAGAAATTCCTGCCTAGGTCAGTAAATCTGGTCAAGGCGTTAATGGATTACTAACTATTGCTCTGCCACTATGTGGCCATGAGGTCAAAGGGCCTTCTAAATGCACATATTCAAACCATAAAATAGCCTTGCTTTCAGCCAGCTTCAGCTAAGGGTTTTCTTTTCTTTTTTTTTTTTTTTTTTTTCAGTTAAGAGACATTTATCACTGATAAGAGCCCAGAGAACAAGCTAATGGAGACTGCAAGTCCCCATGGAAAATCTATGTCACCTCCAAGCCTCACAGAACATTGGAAGACAGGGAAGAAACATTTACCCCCACAGATGCTCCAGCAAGCAGCCGTGATTGAACTCAATGAACCAACAGGAAGTTTGAAGTAGGAGGACATTGTTGGGTAGGAGATGAATTTCAGCTGCAATGGTGGTGAGAAGTATGGTGATATGTTATGTATCTAATAAAACCAGTCTGGAATATTAGAAAAGAGATCCACCCACAGACAAGTCAGGCAGAGGTGGTGAATAGTGAATGCTATTAGTCCAAGCACTTTAGAGGCAGAGACAGGAAGATCTCTGTCACTTCAAGACCAGCTTGGTCTACAAAGCAAATTCCAGGACAGCCAGGACTGATACACATGAAAAAGCAAAAACAAAACAAAAACAAAAAACCCTGTCTCAAAATGTGTGTGTGTCTGTGGGGGGGGCAGAGATGGCTCTGTCCTCTGATATTCCAGGCTGATTTTATTGATCATGACTGTTGACTGTATATTTTAAGGCTTTGGACACCAGATTTATAAACTGATGATTTTAGCACAAGATGTATAAATTGAGAATAAGGCCACTCCAAGTTATAATTGAGAGGATTATTATTATTATTATTATTATTATAGATATAAAGAAGGCCAGCATGCACTTAGCTATACCAAAATATACCATGGATAGACATTTGTCCCTTCTCCTAGTGATAAAATTACTTTTTTGGTGGAAGAGAACTGACTTTTATATAACTGCCCACATTTGTACCTGATATTGACCAATGTGATTATTGTTCTGCCATTTTAAATTTAAAAGACGCAAGCAAAAAACAGCATTCAGTACTGGAAGTTAAATATTAAAAGATAATTTGTATTTAAAATTTTACTCATCACTGAGAAAAAATAGTAAACATTGCATTGAGGAAACAAAAGTCTCATGAATAGTATTTCAAACTTAACATTGTAATTTTTATGTATTTGTTTTTATAGAAAGGATCTCATGGTTCCAAAGGTGCTATACAGCAGAAGGTGTCATTGACTTCTGATCTACATGACTTATTTTTAAAGTCCTACACTTACTGGTATGTGCCATAATATATTATTTAAAAAGGATATTTAAATTTTTGATTTCAAAAACAGATGTGTACATACATGGTTAATTTATTTACAATTGTTGTAATATGAACTATTGAAAAACCAAAAAGGCTTTTAAATTAATTTTCAAAAATGGCCCAAAGTTAAAATCAGAAAGATTATCTTTTGTCACTGATGAGTCCATTTAATTTCCCATTTTCCACACTTAAAGAAAAACCTATATATTTCTACCAATGATTATTATCCAAGAGATAACACTGTACTGCATATTAATGTTATAGTAATCCAAGATTTATGAAAAATTGTTTCTCAATAAAGTTCATGATTTATAAAATTATTAAAAATTAATATGATAAATAAAGTGACCACTCCTCATGAATTTTTACATGAAGTTGCATATAATTTTCTTTTTGCTTCAATTTACTTTATTTGCCTTAGTGAGTGATAAAATACAGCAAATGGAAACAGGAATAGAACAAACACAAATGCTTGGGTCCTCCAAAAAGATGCCATAAGAAAACTTCTGGGAGCAGGGGCGGATAAACTCTGCAGGTCACCAGACCCGCAGCTCCTGCTGAGGGAAGCTGCACGGCTACCCGCTGCCACCTCAAACTGAGCAAGCCAACATCTGCAGGGGTCTCTGAAGGACAGACTCAGACCCTGACCAGAGAGGTGACAGGAGGCATACAAATCCAAGTGCCACAACTGACCAGGAGCCATCTAATTGTGAACCACTGAAGCCATGGGCAAACATCAGTGCAAAAAATTACAAAATAATACAAAGGACAACATGGTAACTCCAGAAGAGAGTGGTGATCTTACAAATACAAGACCTGAACTGAGCAATGAAGAGGAAACAGAAGGAAGCAACACCAAAAATTCCTTTTTGATGATCATCGAAGCTCTGAAAGAAGATATGAAAAAAAGTCTTAAAGAAATAGAAGAAAATACAAACAAAAAATTGGAAGAGATGAACAAATCTGTGAAAGAAACATGCCAGGAACTAAAAGCTGAAATAGAAGCAATAAAAAAGGCACAAAATGAGGCAAAGATGGAAATAGAAAACCTGAAGAAAAAAGCTGAAACCACAGATACAAGCATAACAAACAGAGTTCAAGAAATGGAAGATAGAATCTCAGTAGCTCAAATAGATATATCAGTCAAAGAAAATAGTAAAACTAAAAAAGCCATATCTCAAAATGTTCAGGAAATCTGGGACACCATGAAAAGACCTAATTTGAGAATAATAGGAATAGAAGAAGGAGAAGAATACCAGCTCAAAGGCACAGATAAAGTTTTCAATAAAATCATAGAAGAAAACTTCCCTAACCTGAACAAGGAAATGCCTATAAAGATACAAGAAGCTTACAGAACACCAAATAGATATGATCCCAAAAAAAAGTCAGCGTGCCACATTATAATCAAGCCACAAAACATACAGAACAAAGAAAAAATTTTAAGAGCTGCAAAAGAAAAGGACCAACTCACATATAAAGGCAGACCCATCAGAATAACGCCTGACTATTCAATGGAAACAATGAAAGCCAGAAGGGCTTGGTCAGAAGTTATACAGATGCTAAAACAGCATGGCTGCCAAACTAGAATACTATATCCTGCAAAATTATCAATCACCATAGATGGAGTAAACAAGGTATTTCAGGACAAAGTCAGACTGAAAGAATATCTATCTACCAACCCATCACTACAGAGAGTACTAGAGGGAAAACTCCAACCTAAGGACCTCAGATACACCCACGAAATCACAAACAATCAATAAGTCCACAGAAGAATACCCTAGAGAAAGGAAATAC